>VZTI01004805.1:826172-854625 GCA_013397865.1 Struthidea cinerea
ATCCCTTCCTGAGACAAATGAACATGCGCAAAGAAAAAAAAAAAAAAAAAAAAAAGAAAGAAAAAAGATAGGCCTGAAAAGTGCCATATTTGCAATAAATAAGAAAGTGTCCACGATTTTGTTTTAGTGTCACAATAAGAGGAAAAATGTGTGAATTAATGGTCTGGTTTGAGATGAGGAGAAAGAGCTCAAAAAGGATTGAGATTGCTTTTTTCAGAAACCAGGCAGAACAAAAGAAGTTTGCCCTGATATCCATGGGTCCTGCCCAGAGTCAGTTAAAATAATAGACGCCATTTTCAAATCAAAGTTTTATTTCTTAGAAAATGTTCTCTGACTTCCCCTCTTCTGTTGACAATTCTTTTTTCTGACAATACCTCTCTTGAACGTCCCCTTCCTTTTGTGTTCCTACTAGACTTTGTTTCCCCTTTATGTTCCTACTGGACTTTGAGGGAGAGAAGGTAACTTTCAGGTAAAAGTGGCTTCCTGATTTTTCCACCATGCTTATATCCAGAAGGTAGTATATTTACCTTCCAAGGAAGAAAAAAAATGCCAAGAAATATGAAGACCGATTTTTTTTTAGACTAGATCAAGCAAAGTTTGAGAGTACAATTACTTTGCAAGGCTGTAGTATATCCAGTGGGTCCTTCCCTTTGGAAAGGCTCACTGTGGGCTCTGGGCTTTGCAGAACTTAATCTGAAGGCAGAAACCCTTCTTTGAGTGCCACTCTCTTGTGACAGAAAGCAAGTTCAACAGTTTCGATAACGCCAGCTGTGAAGCTGTGTATTTCATAGAATCATAGAATCACAGAATGACCAGGGCTGGAAAGCAGCTTAAAGATCCAAACCCCTGCCTTGAGACCTTCAGGTAGCAACCTCTCTGCAGATATTTGCTGACTCTACTGGTTATCCCTGCTCACACCTACCCTTGCTTCCTCTCTGTGGCTGATATCTGTGTCCTGCAATCTTCTTTTCTGCCCTCTTCCCTTGTGACTCCCACAAGTCTGCACTGGCATTGGCCTTCTCTTGCCTTTGATTGTGTCCCATCACTGTCAGGCTGTGGTAACCAGTGTCCCTGTAATTGGTCAGTCCTGCACAGTCCTCCCAGTGCTGAGGCAGAAACAAAGGGGTTCGTTTGTTCTGCAGCAATAAATTCATTGAACTCTTTCTTTGGAAGCTGAGGGACAGGAAGCAAGGAAGGAGGATGAGCTAGTGGTGGCAGGTTAAGCTCATAGGGGGCAATTCACAGATTTGCATTTTATTTCTGAGGTTCCAGTGATTCCTTCTTCATATGAACTATCAGGTAGGATTAAAAAGAGAGAGGATAAATAATGCATGGTGTTATTCGCTGAAAAAATACTGCTAAAATTCACTTCAAACAGCATACTCTACTACACAGTCAGATTTTTCAGAGCCCTTCCATTAGTGCCCGTTTAAACATGTAATATTTTCCAATTAAATGTGTTGGTAGGAATTATTCATTTTAATAATTAAAGCATTTCCAGAGCTCCCTGAAGAGCGTTACCATGGAGGACTGGACCCTCTGCTGGGAACACTCACAGCATGTTAGTGTACACTGTAGGCCAGCTGCTTAATGTCAGTCATGCAGAAGCATGAAATCCAGTCCTGAGGAACAGTAGCACTGGTTGCATATAGCTGTCCTTTCTGTGGCTGTGCTAAAGTCAGATTTTTTTGAGGCAGCTTTTGAGTTCTGGAGCTTATGAAGCACCTTCAGGAAGGCTGCAAATCTGTCTGTCTCCTGCTGTACCTTATGGTGATGGCTTCCTCATAGGTTTGGTCCTCTTAGATTGTTCACCAAGGACAAAGTGAAGGCTTTTATGCTCCAGTCATTTGCCTTGTCTCTCTTCTGGAAGACTGCTAGCCCAGACTATTGACAAGTTGGTATTGCCCCTCCTTCCACTAAGTCATGTTCTTGGCAAGGTCCTCTTCTTTAATGATCAGAAATTAAGACATCTGCTCCTCATGGGTAGTGAAAATCTTGTGGCATGCTCTGCAGAGGAGGGTTTGATGTGGCATCCCTGGCCAGTATTCCCATTTGCCACTGCCATGCAGCACATTGGTTGGCTACCAGCGGGCTTGTGTGGCTGTCACCCTCCCACTGGAGATGGCTGATGCTCTGTGCCTGTGTGTGGGCACATGAAATGAGACAGACAGACTGCAAAGTGCTCTAGAAACAAGACATATGATACAAAATTAAGTTTTGCTACCTTTGAATATGAGGTCTCAGCCTCATATTCAAAGACTTAAGTTAAACCAAAAGAAACTTGACAAACAACAACTGAAAATGAGAATCACAAGGACCACGTATCCTGCGAATTTAACAAAACTGCTTCTGGTTTTGTTTTGTATAAATAAAGAAGGAAGAGGATCAGGGAACTGGTTAAGATACCATGCTGTTCCAGCAAGGCATAGAAACCTGAAGGGAGATTATTTTTTAGCTAAACCAAACAACTAAAGCAAAAAAAAAAAAAAAACATTAAAGAGGCAAAGTGTCACAGAAAAGCTGTCAACAAAATTATTTAATTGTTATTACAGATCTCTTTGCACTACTTCCTTTTCCACAGATAGAAAAATCAGATTAGTCAGAAATACTGATACCTCTTAAAAACGTGTCAGCAATCCAGACTGCCTACATTGTCCTAGGGAATCAATAATGCTGTGAAATATTCAAATGTTTTCTTGATCTGATTTTCAAAGTTTTTTCATACCGTTATATGCTTGGAATGCTTACAAATAAAATTCACAGTTTGTGTCCTTCAGGCTGTGATTTGGAGATGTATGAAAGTTTATCAACAGTGGGAAAATTATCATTGGTCAAAGATAAAACATTCTGAATAATTTGGCATTGAAAGAATCCTTAAAAAAAGAGTTCTGAAACCAGCAGAATCCACTGGCAAGATCTGAGAGAATTTTTCAACTTGAAAATATCGACCCGATTACGTGAAACAAGCTGAAATATAGACCAAATATTCAGGGGAATTGTTTAGTCATTCCATTATCAACCAGAAACCAAACTCTTGTCTGAAATTAGGATAGATTCTAATAAAAGGCTTGAAAGTTCACAACGGACAGGAACATCATTTTCTACCTACATACCATATATTTTTATCCACTGGAGGGTAAATGTAATAATAAAAAATCTTTCTGCTAGAACGACCTTCTTTACAAGGACAAATAAGTTTAATTGGTCCCTCTTTTTTGATGGCTTTTTTCTTTTCCTGTCAGAGTCAAAGTATGGAAATGGATTAACTGTTTACAAGTGGGATTTGGAATGCTTAAACTTCTCCTGTATTATAACTGATGGCTAATGTGCATACTGTATGTAACTGGAAGTGTGTTTGTATATTTTTGTATCCAACAAGAGCCATTGCACAGTCAGTACTGACATCAAATCTTGCCCTATTTCTGCCTAGGTGTTGGCTGACAGTGCACCACAGCAGCAACCAAAGCAAATCAAGTCCTGGGCTCTCTCCACTGGGACATTGCTGGAGACAGAGACAGGATCATTCCAATCTGCTTAGTGCTTTTCAGGCTGCACCTGGAGTACTGCATGGAGTTCTGGGCCCCACAGCTCAAGAAAGTGCAGAAAGACTGGAGAGAGTCATAGAAGTCTATGAAGATGATCAAAGCCAGAGGAACCTTACCTGAGGAAAGACTGAAAGAGCTCTGCCTCTTCTTCCTGGAGGAGAGACTGCTCATGGAGATCACATCACAGTATTTTCATACCTAAAGGATGGATACAAAGAGCGTGGAAGGTCTCTCCATAAGTGGGCACATGGAGAAAGCATGACGCAATGGGATTTGCACTGGGAGAGATTTCATACTGACATAAGAAAGAAATTGTTCACAGTGAGAACAACCCATCACTGGAACAACCTCCCCAGGTTAGTGGTGGAGTTCGCATTGCTGGAGGCTTTCATGATGTCTTTGGACAGGGTGCCAGATAATCTCATACAACTTCCTTTTCCCACAAATATCGGACCAGGTGATTCTTTGAGGTCCTTACCAGTGGACTGTTTTGTGATTCCATGATCTCATGGAACCAGAGAAACATTAAACAGACGAAAAGAAAATGTGTTTAGATAAATCCACTCATGTTTTGTTTATTTTGTATGTATCAAACCCACAACTTCCTCTAGAATGTTATCTTTTCTTCACATCATGGCAGTTACTTGACAGTGTAGAAGCAACAATAAATTTTAGACTCAGACTGGTGTCTGTGAGACACCAGACAGAGCTAGACTTATTTACCAAGTATATAAGGATAGCCAGGATAGAGCTCTGGATCTGCCCTTCTGTAGCCTGAATAAATGCGGTCTGTATCTTACCCTTTCCTCACTGCTTCTTCGCCAAGGGAGTGACAGTCCATAACTTCGCATAAAAACTGTGTTTGCCTGCATTTCAGTATCATTTGGTAACTCTTATGAAACTAAGTCTGGAAAGTGCTGGCACACAATTCTTTATGTTCTTCGCGTTCCTTAACTTATCATTGACATTATCTGGTGAAAACAGATTGAGCTTAGTAGCACTGAATGAAGTAACAGACAGTAAAACTGGCTTAAAATAATTCTCATTTACAATTATCTGTATTGCTAAAATGATGTTGCACTCATTGATGAGAGTAGTGCAAGCAGCTAATGTCACCTATACATCTTAGGTGTATAGTGCCTTGAGCACTGATTTGCACTATCAATTTCCATCGTCTCAGTGACTTGTGTAGCTGCGCAGTTTGTAGCTGGGAAGCTCGTTTAATGTACCTAAATTAACTGTGATGGAATTGGAAGAAATGAGTCAAACTAGGGACAAAAATAAGCAATTGATTTATAAAATTTGTAAAAGGTAATCCACAAAACTGTCTTACTTTTTAAAAAAAATTTCTCTGCTTTTATTTTCTGAATACTGCAGCTTACTTCAGAGCTGCCTCTTATGACTCACTGGTGCCTCTGAACTGGTGTAGCAAGGTCACAGGTACTTGGTCTTCTCATGAGCCTCTTTTCTGAGGGATGAGCCTGAAAGTGGCCCCATGACAGAGGGGTCCAGACTGACATCACTCAGGCAGCCCCAGGTTGCTAGTAAGTATGGCACAGGAGCACCAGCAGCTGCATACTCAAAGCTGACTAACAAAGCAATGACTTCCCACCCACCTCCAGGAACCAGAACAGGACAATCAAACACTGCCTTCCTCAGAGTCCAGGGGCTTACTCCTAGTACACATCCCGGACCAAGATGGCTAAATCTAAAATCAGATCCTTGTCTGTCCAGTACCAGGAGACCCTGCTGTTATTGTCCTAGCTGTCAGCATTCAGTCTTCTGGCACCTCATCCTCTACCTGTGCCTGTCATGACCACAATCAACTTCCCCCAGTTCAACGTGCTCTAGACTGCCCCTGCAGCTGAGACAAGATGGATTTCAGTGTCTCTTGGTTCAGACATGAGCAGGAAAGGCTCATTGGAAAGGCTGACTAGGTTAGTAATCCTCCAACCTGTATTGGGAAGATCTAACTGCTTGAGAAATTGTTCTCGAACCTCTGAAGTTAACAGCACAGTACATAAAGGCAGACCAACACTCATTTCACTGCTTCTGCCTTAATCCATCATAGCATGAACTACAGCCAATGAGGAATGAATTTCCAAAAAGTTAAGTCCACAGGACCAGTTCTGATTCCATAGGAACTCCTGGTATCTAGTGTTTCTTTTGTAAGCCCAAAGCTTGCAAATGCTCTTGGTTTATAATTAGATCTTCAGACACATGAAGATGCATAAACTGTGACTTGGCTGAAACCTAGGCAATAAACAAGCTCAGTGGCTAATAGCAAATTTTAAAATTTGGCAAAACAAATATTTTGCTTATCTTAGGTTCTCCACAACGCTTGGCCATGGGCTCCTTAAGGAGTTCAGGACCCCCACACCTACAAAGAGGTTCCTCGCCGAAGTGCAGTCTCAGTTTCTCTTCTTGTCCTCTCACTTTCCAATATTTTTCCTTTGACAGTCAGTCACACCATTAAACAAGAGCTCTATACCAGGAAAGCACCTTTATTTCTCACTGCATCATCACTTCCTAGCTTGTAAGACTAGTAGTCATATCTCAAGCTTCTCCTAACTTAAAAAACCCCAAACATTATTTTGGACATCAATTTTTCTCAAAACTCCACCTGTCCTGTTTATACAAGTTTCACCTCAGTGGGAGCTTTACAAGAAAAGTGTGAGCCTGCACCATCACAGCTTGCATGAATGCCATTGTGTGGGAGAAGTTAAAGATGAAAAGTTTATGTTCTGACAGAATCAAACTTAAGGACAGACTGCGTCAAAGAGAATTTTATAGTAGGCCAGTAAGATACCTTTAATGATACTGCACACTTTATTCTCTTTCTTTCACAATCAGAAAGATGACAGCGGCATCATGTGTTGGCCAGCAAGGACAACAAACATGGGAAGTGTTTGTGGGGGGAAATGGTGAGAAGGGAGACAATCAAAGAAACTTGTCCTGCTTGCCAGCTCCTAGTCTCAAGCAAAAAATCTCTGAATTGAAGTTTGTCTGTGAAGGCTTCGGACCAGGTTGTCAGGTGCTGCCAGAGCTGGTTCAAGGAGATGAGATGCTCAAGCAAGAGGTGTTGGTCATACTGGAGAGTTGAAACACGCTTCTCTAATGCTCTTCTTGGTATCTTCCCTGACAGCTAATGAGATAATTAGAATACATGTATATATAGTCATTACTTACACCTTCCCCCGACTTTGTGGTGCAGATCTGACCTGTTTCTTCTCTACTCACCTCCCACTCCACCCACCTCCAAATGGCTACCAATCTGTGACATTTTTTGCTCATTTGTTAACAGTTGTGCAGACTGGCCTTCCCGTGCATGGAAAAACAAAGTGGTTCATTTCCTCTCCGCATTTCTACCCCATATGCAAAACATCAACACGAGGCTCTCTTGAAAAATATTACTATAGCAACTGGTCTCAGGTGTCTCTCAGCAAAAGCTCTCAATACTATATAAAAGTTATTTGGCTCAACATATTAATACATTTGACCTCGTTTCCCGTTTTGCTCCTGAAAAGAAAAAAAGTTTTGAAATTAGAGAATTAATGAAGTTGCTGAGTACTTGGTAATAAATGGTAAGACAAATATATGAATAAGCAGTCAAAAAAGAATTAGTATCTTTTACTCTCAAACTCTTACTTCAGGTGAAACATTCCACTTCAATTTTCAGTGTTCAATAATCAAATTCTAACAACCCTTTTCAAAGCTACTTTTCACTGGCAATAATTGTACAAGCTATGACAAGGAAGACTGAGCTTCATGAATTCTTGAGGGTTTTTTTTATTCTAAGTCAACTACTCAGACTATCTCATGATATTTTGTTACATGTTTGCAATGAATGTTTCTTTGAGAACATGAGAATTCAGAAAAAGATGTATTTTTTGTTTTAAATCTAATCTATGACTTGGCAGGAAAAAAGCTTTCTTAATGCCATTATTGTAAAGTAAATACTTCTAACTGTAGTTGATTATCTAATAAGATTATTTCAAGATTTTTTTACTAATTACACTGATGGATCAAAGGCTTTTTCAGCTGATGAAGACCTCAAAAAAAAATGTTGTTTCAGACTTGTGTGTGTGTGGGCACATTTACATACCAGGCATAATTCAAGAAAAACAACATTGAACAACACAAGAAAAGCAGAGGTTTATAAAACAGTAGTATAAAGAAGATTGTAACTTACTCCTACATGGCCAAGCTGCCAGTGGTCACTTCAACAAATCTGTAAACAGTAGCAAAGTCCAGAGACAAATACAGTGAATGTCTATGTCTGCTTGAGCAGGGAATTGATTTTTGTGTGACTAAAAAAAAAGTAACGGAGTGGGTTGTGTTAGGTATTGTCTCCTTGTTGTGTGTCGCTTCTGCTGTGTTATGCTGCCACTGCATGTCGCTCACAATAGCAGTGAGGTTTTAGCAAGGTTTATGAGGTTCTGTGGGGTTACCCTGCTGCTTGCAGGGAAAAGAACCACCCACATTTAAAAGCAAATATAATTTTGATTTCTACACAAGAGTAACTATTCATAGCGTTATGTTATTGTAATTTAAACCCAGAGAGCAGCTAGTGGCAGTCTGTGCTTTATTTCTAGGGTTTACTATGATATTTTCTTTCACATTAAAATTCCAGTGGCTACACTATAGTTAAGCCATTCTCATTATTATCTTGTACTCTATATTCCAAACAACTTAAAAGTCAGTCCACCAAAGAACTGAAGTTTAAAAACAACCTTTTAAACACCCTAAGATGCTTTATTTTTTTTACTACACTATAGATATGTGTATATATATATACGTAAAGCTGAAAACTATTTCTCAAATAGTAACACCTTCAGAAAATATTTGAAACGCCAACATTGCTGCATAACTGAAAGAGAAAAACATCATAAACCATACCATTGATTTTCTTTTATTGCTGCAAATTAGAAAACTTTCAGTTGTAAAGAGCACACATTCTCTCTGGAAAAATTCTTAGCATTGATTGACTTTAGACATATTTGAAGTGGGAGAAGTAATGTATATTTTTGTATTGTTAGTTTTTAAGCTTGTACTGTAGCTTTATATGTTAATGAAAAATCTTCATTATATAATTTTTCTTACCAATCCTCCTGTCTTTTGTTTTAAAATAAACTAGATTGTAGTTGTTATTCTCTCCAGGATGAAATTTGGAGTAAGGTCTGACTCACACCTGCTGTTTTATCCACATGTTATCTTAGCTGTCAAAACCTTTATTGGAAGAAAATAGTATGAGTGAGGTGAAAAGGATAAAGAACCTTGTATGTCACCAAGATAATGTCTTTCTCGGCTTTTTTCTTCAGTAATAATGTGATTCAGAAATTTTTACTTTTTACTGTAAAAAAAGTAAGTCTGCAAGTAGACAAAAAACAAGGGCTTTGACTTTCTTCAGTCTTTGAGAGGAGAGGAGAGGAGAGGAGAGCAGATGTAGTTGAAATGCAGAAAGGGTCTCGATCTTTTGTACCTGGAAGAAATTTTTTTCTTACCTGAAATCCAACTTGGCATGGAAACTCGATGTAAGATACACCTTAGACTTTGGTTTAAAGTCAGTTCACATTGATCAGCAAACTAACCCAGAAGAGCAAACTGACNAGATGTAGTGGAAATGCAGAAAGGGTCTGGATCTTTTGTACCTGGAAGAAATTTTTTTCTTACCTGAAATCCAACTTGGCATGGAAACTCGATGTAAGATACACCTTAGACTTTGGTTTAAAGTCAGTTCACATTGATCAGCAAACTAACCCAGAAGAGCAAACTGACCCAGAACACTACTGCCTAAAATTAGTCAGGAAGAAAATGTCAATATGAACAGGGACTTTCGTCAGACCTTTCAAATGGTACACTCAAAACTGCAGAGAGGTGTATACACATGCTCCAGAATAAGTTCTTGGATGGACCTGGTCCTGGTATTCTGCTTTTTCAAGGCAAAACCCCCAGACTAACTTAAAAATGTAGAAAGTAGTATTTGGGTCTAATTGTATGTAATAGTGTCTAGAATTTCCTTACAAACAGACAGCACTGGTTCATCACTTTTCTCTGCTGTGGAGATGCGCACATAGAAACCCAAATGTGCATGAATGCATGTTGCCTGCTGTGGGGTGCAAATCAGTGGCAGGTGCCTGTGACAACCCAGGGACATGCCAGTGGAAACAGGCTGAAGAAACCTCCCAGGTCTGCTGGGACAAGGGGATAGTTTACAAGAACAAGTGTTATGGAAGCAGGAAATTCTGCTCCCTGTTTCTTAGGGACACCTAACATTTTTGGTCATTAAGGTAGCCACTGGGAAAAAAAAGTTATGGCATATGTAATATGAGTCCATCTGGGAGTGAGAACCTGTACGCGCTCCGGGACACCTGAGCTCACTGCTGCACTGAGCACTGTCCTTGATTTCTCTCAGTCCTGCATCAGTCTTGACTCAGGCACTGCAGTGAAGTGGTTAGGGTAACAGCTGTGAGATGGGAGAGAAGTTTTAGATATGTAGAAGCAGAGAGAGGAAAGGAATTTGTTTTTGTTATGTAACTGGTGACCCTGCTTACTGATGGAAATGTTTTCCTCCTCGCAAGCTCTCAGTGATCATTTTAAATGAGGGCAATTTGACAGCGTGTTCTGAACAGACAGAGGTTCCTGCTAAAAGGTATTTATACACAGTCTGAAGTATTAGTTGTCTAACAGAGGGCATTGCTATGGGAGCAGAGGTCAGAGTGCTTCTGGCTGAATGTCACAGTCAGACCAATGTACAAAACCTGTACCCAAGGTTCCTAGGCCTTCCTATAATCTAGAAGGTTCTAAAAGTATCTAGAAAGTTAAAATTAAAATTGAGGCATTTAAGGAATTTCCTCAAGTTTTGGAGAGTGGCAGAAAAAAATCACAGGTCTGGGTTTACTGAGTAACTGAACTTTTTCATATTTGATAAAGTAAAATTAAATGAAATCACATACAATCTATGGTAAAAAATGTCTCATTCTTATTACTGTTTCTGCTCAGAGTATTATTTTTTTATACTTGTACTCTTACAAATACATTCTTCAGTATTCTGAGACTTGTCCAAAGTCACCATCAGGCAAGCTTCAGCTTGACCAAATGATTTTGTTCTTCCTCTAACAGTGACTTGGAATTTCTCACTGCTCCTTCACCTGCTTACAAAGAGGTGAAATGATTTCATGAGGTTGTTGCTTTTGGGGGCAGTAAGCAATGCTTGAAAGCAGAGCTCAGGCTGTGGGGGGGCTTCATTTGGTAGCCCATGTGCCTCAACATGATAGAAAACAGCATCTTCTCAGTCTCTCTATGACACTGGCAAAGCTGATTCAAGCCTTTATTTATACAGCCATAAATAAATAAAGTGAATTGTTAAGTAACCACCAACTGTTTTATTGTAGTTTGCCATTAGTGTGAAAGGTTTGCCAATTTATGCATCTAGCAAGTAATGATATCAGCTAGGAAAAGAGGGATAGTTTTTTCCTCTTCTCACAGGGGAAAACTATCCCTTCCTGAATTTAACATGAATGTAAACAGCAGAAAATTAATCTATAAATAAGCCCAATGAACTCACATGCCACAATGCCCTTCACACCAGTTTCAATAATCACGGTCAGTGTCATTCATAGGTTGTTTTAAGAACCAGCTGGGATAATTATCACTTGGCTTTGAATCCAACATTAGTACTAGAATAAGGAAATTGGTCCTTTTGTCCCAGGTGACAGGTGGCAAAACTTCTTTCCTCCCCAGGTATCGATAAACCCCCAGGGCTTACAGCAGGAGACGGCTCGAGGTGTACAGTGATTAGCCTTCCTTTGCGCTCCCCAGCTGCACAGGCAGCGATGTCAGAGGAGGGGAGATCAGCTGAAGCCAGTCATAGGAACCTGTGGCAATAACAACATGCCAGAACTCTTAAACTGCTGTGAGGGCTGATTCTTCTCCCTCCACCCCTGCTTTTTCCACCTCCCTGCTGTAGAAATGCACCAGCGTTGCACTCTGCTGATAGACTTGAACCGGTCACATCTCCTACATCTCCTACATCTCCTAGAATGAGGGAAAGGCAGCTGGATTCATAGCACCTCATCTGCAGAGAGTTGGCTGCCCAAATGAAGAACAAACAGGTGAATTTGGTGAGTTTCTTGTTCTATTTAAATGTGTTGAAATGAAGTAAGAGGTTTTTTTAAAAAGGTTATTTCAGATTTTGTGATTGCTCTTTCCTAAGTCCCTAGAGTGTGCCATGACTTGGAAACTCTGGAAATTTACTTTAATAGTTCCCTCTGAGATCAGCTGCAGGCTGGAGTAGAATGACTGCAAAGTCACAAATGCCTGAAAATATCACTCTTCTTGACTGATGCAGCATCAGGATAGTAGAGACATTGTATCATACAGCAATTAGCTGTTTATAGATTTGCTGTTCCAGAACTGGCAAACAAAGTAATGAATACAGAAAGGTTTCAAACATCTTAAATGAATTGGCACTGTCATGGAAGGGAAAAGATGAAATTCAAAACTAACACCCAGTTTAATGTAATATAACTTCATTAATTAATTCATAATGTTTTTAAATAATAAGGACAAAATAAAAGTTACATTTTTAAGTTATGAAAGAATACTTGTGTCTTGAGTTCTCTGTTCTGATTGTTTGATGTTTAATTCTTGTACACAGAGTGTATACACAGAGTGCCACAGTTTTGATCTTTGTTACCTATAGAATTTGTCTACTTTTTCAGCAGTATTTGTTGTGTGGGGTAGGAAGCATCCAGTTCATTAAATGACAGTTGGTTTCTGCACCCTGTTCTGGTACCAATACGCAAATGCATTTCAAGGGCTGATACTTAACTCTGTTGAGAACTTTGACCAACCGGGGTTGGTTTTGGATGAGTGAGGTGTTTTCATCGCGAGTTTCGCTTTGTTATTGCTTTGGACCTCACAGTTTATTAGAATGAAGAGACAAGGTTTTTTAGGTGCAATAAAATTTTTTATGTTATTTAGGTGATAAGAACATAGAATTTTCTTTCTCTGTGAAATGTATTTCACACAGAACATATCCTTCTGTGACTAAAACTACACAAATAAAAGAAATTTTCCCAAAGAAGGCTAATTTGGAAAGGTGTTCCAGTTATGGTAAGTAATCTTACTGCTTCCTAAAAGATTAACTGTGAAGTGAAATGTCTTGCTTCCTCTACTTTCCATGCTATGACTTTGGTTTAGAGGCATTCTAAGTGAGGTAAGTGCTGAGAGATGGTGTCTGACAGCAGTGTTATGGGTGGGGGCAGAAGGAGCTTCTTTGGACAGAGTAGGGTCTGAGCAAGTTAAAAAAAAAGGATTATATGGAACAGCTATCACAGCCCTCTGGCACAGAAGAGTGGGGACCTGCATTTTAGGTTTGTGGCTTGCTGTAAACATTCAAGTTGATTTATTCACAGCATGAAGACCTCTCTCTACATGGCTGGAAATTATAACATTCTCATTATTGGGAGAAGGGACAGATGAAATGTGAAATGGATTCTCTGGGTCTTTTCCACTACTAGTCAGGTTTAAGAGCCCAAATATTTTGAGCTGCAAAAGGAGAAGGTACCAGGTCTGTCTTGCTTGTGTGCAGCTTCAGAGGCAGAGATGCAGAGGCTGTCATATTTTAAAGCATAGCAAAAGAGATAACAACATGCAGGAGTATTCCCCCAGCAAGCGAATAGTATAATATCTCAAGGCTTCTGAAGGACTCTTAAAAATACATGCTGCTTATGCTGTTAGCTGTGCTAAGTAAACATGTATGGGGAACTGGGCTCGGGGAGGAGTTAGGACCGGCATTTCGGTTTGTAGTTTCTGGATCCCAAACATAGTTCTATAGTATGTTAAAATGATACATAAAATTTATTTTAGAGATCTTATTTTTTATAGCTCAGTGATAGAAAAAATTGTTTTTCTAATGCCCCTCTCTTCATGCAATTATAAATGTATAAATACCCTTTGAACATCACTGGCTTTTCATGAAGTTGTCTCGTGGAGATGTGATACGCTTTTTGTATATTTTTATATTTCCTCTTTTAATGCAAAAAATTGCACAAACTTAAGGTATCTTGATTTTTAATGCCCTATTCCTGCTGATCTCAGTGTTCTCTGCAGCAATCCTGTGACTGTTTTGTCACAAATGGTGAAGGGAATACATACATGGAGTACACTATTGCTAAAACAATAAACATAAGTTCACTTGAGAACAAAATAATGTTAAAAAAGAAGAAAATTAAAAACCAGTGTTGTCTGATAGCAGGAATTCTGAAGGACAAGACTCCTTTCGGAAAGATATCACTATATTTTAAAATGGCTAGGAATGTAATTTGGAAGATATAATTTATAATAGGGATTAAAGGATTAATTGTTTGCATGTTTTGTTTCTAGACATTGAAAATGATAGTTCGGCTGTGCAATGGCATTCTTCCCAGCTTAAATATCTTTACTGTGAAAAGAGCAGGTGTAGTGCCCACCTGTACTGATGTACTTTTGATGTTCCGTGTACTGTACAATATTAGCATGAACAGTAGGGACCCTATCATCATGCATACACCTAAAACATATTGAGAACTGCTATTGTTGTTTAAAGGGAGCATCTTGGAAAAAGCCTTCCTGATGGTTTCAGCAATATTGGCTGAGAGCATGATTTTAAAGCACCTCTTGTTGCATGACATCTCCTCTCCAAGAAGCTGAGCTCTCAAAGTTGGCCAGGGAGGATCAAGCTGCCCAAGATGGCTCTGGTAAAGCCTTCCTGTGATTAGCACAGAAGAGAAAAGGATAGGCTTTTCAGCATCGTGCATCTTTAAAGTAGATTTCTACTTCTTTGTCCTCTTGGAATCTGTTTCTATTGGTGACCTCCAGCTCCATCCCTGACCAAGACTCACCAGCTCATGGGAGGCCCTTCCTCAGAAAATCACCCAGCAAGGTACCTCAAGGAACACATTTTAGTGCAGTCAGGCCCAAAAGCATGTGTGAATTACACATGATAACTGGCTACACAGCACAACAGGTTTTAAATGGATGGGTGCCTCCCTGACCAGTGCCAGGTGGATCATTTTCTAGACTGTGGGCATAGCAGCCTATTTGCTTGCAGTGATTGTTAACACTAGCGTTTTCCACACATCTGGGTATCAATCTGCTCCACTTTCTGACACTCTGCTCTGCTGCATGAAGGATTGCCTTTCTGCATTTGGAGTGCTCATTGCTGCTGAGGTATGTTTCATGGATCTTCAGTGCATACCAGATCGTATCTCACTGGAAAATAAATGCTCTACATACAAGCTGACTCGCTCCCTCAGCTGGAGGGGTGATATGCCAGTGTCTGGGTCAGCAGACGTTTGTTATGACTGAAAACCAGCTGTGGTGATGGGCGTATGAGTGTGATGTGGGAGCTGCTGGTTCTCTTGAGAAGCAGGTGTGAAATTTTCATGGCATGCAACACCCTCTCCTCACTTTTCTATGAATGGCTGGTTACTGATGGCGTCGCTGCCTGAGAAACACTGTTCTCACAGAATTACTCCTGGAGTTACATTAATTGTGCTGATCATTCATTGCTTTTGTCTGTTCACTAATTTTGTTCAGGATCAATAGGACAGAGTCTCAGGGGAGAATGTAAAATCTTAGGAAGACACTGATCGAAAAGAGAGAAGGGAAGCAGCCTTTACGTGGAGCACCTGGACAGGTGTTTTGTCTCAAGTATAGTGAGATGGAGGTGGATTTTGGTTTTCCCTAAGTGAGACCCTCTCTTAAAAGATCAGGTGTATGAATGTTTTGAAATACATTTTGGGGACTGAACACTTTCTATGGAAGAAATGCATGTTTGCTAGGCTTTTCTGATCAGCTTCAAGAAAAAGAGGTCCTCTGACCATCATTTTAAATAGGGTGGGCTGTCTTGCAATAGCTGGCTACTCTACTGTGGTTTCAAATGTGCTATATGAACATGATGACAGAGTCTTGCTGAAAGGGAGACTGCATCCAGGCTTGAGGGCCACTCCAAGGTAGAGCCAATGCTTCTAGAGATAAAGTTGCAAAGCTTTTTTGTCTCTAAATAGATTTCTGGACCAGAGTATCTTTTAACGAGATCAAAATTGAGGGTTGAAGTATCTAAAATGTGAATTATTCCTTTAGTTTTTCTTATGTTGTTCTCCTTAATTGCCTATAGCAAAATTCTGGGGGTTCCCACAAATGCTGAAAAACGTTATCACAAGGTAATGAAGCTGTTGTCTAATTACGCTGCCAGGCCTTTAATTTCATATCCCCGAGATGCTGAGAGCTCCCCGTAGACAGGGTGTTTTGGCTGGTGATTGCAGTTAGTTGCACACGTAGCATGTGAGCTGTGTTGCTGACCGGCTAGTCCTGAAGCCCCATCACACTCCGGGCTGCAGGACAGAGCCGGGATGAGCTAGGATGTTACTGAGCCGGCTTTGCCCTCTGGTGGTACCCGCTTGAAAGAGTCCCTGAGCTCGAGAGAGACAAAGGCTCTGGTGCGTGTGAGGGGCGTAAAAGTACTAAAGGAAGGAAAGGTCTTGCAGACATCAGTACTGTGGATGCCAAAGAGGTTGCCAAGGAAGTCAGAGGCAAGAAGGTTCAGTGCTCCTTTATCGAGGAAAGCCTAAAAAGAAGGAGCTTTTCTGACATGCTGTTCCTCACTGCTCTGACCAATCCTTCGACGCAAAAAACGCGTATACTTGAAAAGTATCACAACTATTGTCTTATTAAAGCTCAGTTCCTAAAAGACCCCAAAAAGACACACCCCAAAAAGACTCTCCTGTATCTCAGTAATGGAGAGAACTTTGGGGAATCGGGAACTTTAAAGAGGGACATCCTCTCACCAGCCTTCGGAAAGCTCTGAGTAATGCTAAAGGGCTTTCATGAAGTGGCCGCTCATTTAACTGGCAGATGTGTTTGAGGGGAGACAGTTTTTTTAATTATACTACCTGGGTGTTTTATGTGCTCGCAGTTCTGCACGTGTATGAATAAGATTTCTGCTTCTCCTCTTGGAAAATAAACTAGCAATTATTTATAGCCTATAAAGGAAAGAAATGCAAAATGCTTATCCGAGAACACAGTTCAGGTATAAATCAGGAGTCGAGCAGCAACTAGAATAAGGAATGTTGCAGTTTGAGGAGGATAGTTCTCTTAGGCAGTACCAAAAAAAGGTGCACATTTTGAATGTCTAGATGTAGGTTTATTTAATGTTTTTGCCGTTTTTTTTCTTTCTACCTTAAATTAAGGAACAAATAAATGAATGCTTTTCAGGGAAAGGATGGATTCTTTTCTCCTGAACAAAAGATTTTTAGTCTAGAGGAAAAAAGTTTGGAACAGTTGTTGCTATACCTAGTCATATAAAAAAGCAAAACAGATCTTCCCGTTTTACATTTTTTAGCATTTACAAGGAGAAGGTTGCCAGTAAAGAGAAAATCAATGTACTTACAGTTTGATATGCAAACGTAGGGATAATCGCTGCAATAATTTTGTGGAAATTGCTAATAATAAATGGCTAAATAAAATCTAGGGCATGACACAAGATTATGTATTTTGACATATTTTTCCTCACATTCTGAAATAGCCTCGGTATAGGACACAGGCCTTGCTTGGACATTGCAGTTACTGTATCCTGTGGCATGGTCTTTCAAAGAAAGACCAATAAAATAACCCTTCCTATCATCTGTACGACCACATATACCTCCCTTCTTGCAAATATTTGTTTTCTTTTATGTTCTGGATCCTAACTTTAATTATTTAAGCCTTGCAAAGCACTGTGCTGGAAATGGACAGTACAGTATGATTTTGTTATTCTGGCAGTATCACATCACCTTAAACCAAGGATCCCTACGCTCAGAAATTGGTGTCCTGAGAAAGATGTCAAAGCACTACTAAAAAGCTAAAGGCCAAAAAGCTCTGGAAAGCATTCCCCTCACACAGATCAGCAGTTTGGTGTTTTTACACCAGAAATTACAACATTCTGTGTACCCAATGATGCTCTCCATTTAATTGCAGCATGGTTCACGTGATATTTTGTACCCACGGTAGAAGAAGGACTAAATTAAAACCTGAAATATACATATTTGTGAATATTTTAATGCCAAATGAGATCTTTGTTGCTCTCATCTTCAATTTTGCTGGTGTTCAGCAACAAAAGAAAAAAAACTTTTTTTTAATCTCAGTGTAGAGGATCCACATTGCTATCACTTCTGATTCCAACATTCAGATTTTTGACACTCTATTTTAGTAAATTTGGTTTCTTCTTAACAAAACCATGCCTGCAATACCCTGAAATAAATAATTACTAGAGATGTAACCCATGTAATCAGAGTTGCTATATTGGTTAGCATCTGTATATTTGGAAGAATCATTTGCATGTTTTAAAATGTTAAAGTTTTCCAGTTTATTGCATTAAAATTCTGGACAAAAGCATGAATGACTTCTTTAAATAGTCTGTTCAAAACACAGCACTAATTTTTTTTCAGAGAAATAAATTTGAAATGCTACTCACTTTAAAAACATAGTTCTTCCTCTTGTTGAAGATGAATAAACAAGGTACTTCTGATTCTTCTTCTTTCTGTTAAAATTTCATGTGTTTACGTGGGCCTTTTTCTCCTTCAAAGGATAAAGGAATATAAAGATGATCAATAAGTACATGAATATAAAGCAGGCAATAACTCTGGATTTCTAAAGTTAGATGGTAAGAATAACACATACACTGTGCTTTGGGAGCACTGGATTTGGTAGCTAATATTTAGGCAATTCACTTCAAAATAAAAATACAAGCTGTTTCTACTTACTTTTTGATATCACTTCAGTTTTCCTAGTAGATGTCTTTTAAACCACTATTAACAGTGGAGACCATTGTGGATATTTACAAGAAAGACTTTCCATGTTTAATGTACAGCATCCAAAACCATGTAGAAATACATGTGAAAAAGGCTGAGAAATGGGTAAATGAGACAGAGTAGATAGAAAATAAAGACAGATGAAATAAAGGATTGAACTTACATTTGGTATTAGGATGTTTATATTTTTATATCTGAGCTGTTGGAGGGGTAGAAGAATTAAAATATGGTAAAAATTGTGAATAAGAAAAATGGCTTATGACCAACACTTCAGTAGGTGTGGGCAAGACAGTGAGAAAGAGAGAAAATAGAGACTGATACTGAGACCTGCAAGACCCAGAAAAAGACTTTGTTAATTGTGATTTGGTTTGGAAAGCCAAGTTCATTCTCTCTACTGCAAATGCCTACACCCTTCTATCTGTTTGTAAAATCCCTTGCCATTTTCTTTAGTCCTGTTCTTCTTCCACTTCTGCTTCTTGCACAAAATGGCGCAAGAACAGTAAATTCCCTAGTAGAGTCACTTAAGCTTAGTGATCATTTCCACATCATAGTTTAAGACATCATCCTGCATATTCTACCCAAGTATTCAGACACAGAATTGTCACTGTTCCCTGCTATTGAAAAATATTTGCTGAAGACTTGAGAAGCATCTTATAGCCCAGCTGTTTAATCACAAACAATTGTAAGTAGATTATGGGTTGGCATTTATATAGCACGTAAAGGAAATCTTCCTTCTCTGAGAATCTGATTTAAACTGTTGTCAGCTTCTTAAATATCCTAATAGGTGTAAATCTCGTTGTCCTCATATGGTTCTTATTTTGTGCAGCTTTCCAGTTCATACCCTACCTCTAATAAAGGGTATAAAAAATCTCATCTTTGAAGTGTTACCGGTGTTTTGTACAACTCTGAACCTTTGGCTTCAGGATACTTTTGCTGATCTGAAATTTTAGTAATTCAAAATAGTCACATGAGCAAACTGGAAAAGACTTAGGCCTGTTATAAGCATGTTGATAACAATAGTTTAGCTGTATTCTAGTTTCAGATGGCTTCAGTCCTACACAAGACTACATGGATGATGATTTTAAAACATTTTTTGCAGTTGTGGGACAAAATGTCTTCTCCTTTTTTCCTGTACTGGAAAGGCTGACACAGAACTCAATCACACCAACTAACTTAAATACTGTAAATTGTTCCTATTTTTGAATTTTTTTTTAATTTTACTTTTCTTATCAGTATTATGCTCTTAAAAACAATACTTTCAATTTGAAACTAAAGAGCCTTAGAAAAGACTAGATTTTTATTTTCTGTCACTTTGGAGTAGGGACAAAATTTTAACTGAGGACTACTCCACCAAGGAGTGGATAAATAGATCTAGAGGTGTCTGAAGCTGCTCGCCTGACTGTTCTGGCTACATTGCCAAATTGTTCCTTGGTCTGTTCAACTCTCAATCTCCCCAAGTCCACTTTCATGCCAAAGCAGGTTAAGAGTTGTGTTCCAGATGCCCAAGGATCTCATTTAGTTATTCCTCACAGTAGTTATCACACAGACTTGCACGACTAGAGTCTTCTGAAAATACACTGTTTTTGAGCAAAATTTTCTAAGGTATGTGATTACTAGAGATCAACACCACCAGTCATGTTTGGAGTATTTACTCTGCCCAGGCTAACATGTCTTGAACCCCTGGGAGAGCCCTGCTCGATAATCAGGAAAATGGTTTGAGCAGGGGGCAAGTCCTGGACCTTCTTTCAGACTGTGCAGGGCTGGCTTTACAGGATGTAGGTTGTCCATGGGTGGGTTTACTTCCTACATGAGTGTTTTATCATAGAGATCCCTGTACTCTCCTGGATGATGCTTTATCCACAATTCCACAGTTCTCTGCCTCTCTATAGAGACGCACATTTTTATTTTCATGATCACTTTAATATCCTGGTACAAACTGTTTTAGAATCAGGGAATGGACTTTGTCTCCAAGCAGTACAAGTTCAGTGATGCAAAGCTGACTCTTTCAAATACTTGTGCCATGAGGTATCCTCACCTTACCTGTAATAAACTAAAAAACTTGTCAGACACAATACTGCTATTAGCTTCACAAAATCCTCATCACAGAGGGTCTGGCATACATTCTGAATTAGACACTAAAATGGGTTTTGGAGCATTAAGTCTTCTGTGACTCATTAACTTGTTAGACAAATCCCAGTTGTAAGAGTAACTTTTAAAAAGCTAAGCTAATTCTGCTTCAGGTAAAATGAAGATCTGAAAATCATAATTTTTTAAGTTTGCAAATTTTGGGAAAAGATAATTGTCTTTATTAATGTTAAGGACTCTGTTAAGTACATCAAAATGCGATGTGATATTAATGCATAATGATGTGAGCATAGCTGTTTGTCTACAAAGTAGGCAGATTCTGGAATAACACTTGAATCTCCTTGGAATGGGCTAAAATCTAGTAATCAAAAGAGAAGATGAAAAATAAGCATATGGAGAGGCAACTCATTATCCACTACTCTATGCTTTAGTTAGAGCTAACTATTCAAAGTGGAAAGTTTCAGCCGGGGTGTCATAACTCTATGTCATAATGTCCTAGTCTGGACAAATTTGGAGGAAAATATCCTCTGATAGAAGGCAGGTTGCAACCACCCCTCCCCCACCAGGTTCGGCGAAAAAAATATTTTCCTCAAAGGAAAGTGAAAGAGAAGAAAGCTATTTATTTAACAAACACACAGGAAAGGAATAATGATGCTGAATAATGAGATCTCTCTCTCTGTGGAGAGAAAATCTGAGAAGATTTCAGAGGTCTTCTGTAGGTGTGATCTCTCTCCTCCTCGGAGCTGGCTGGCGAGGGGCCACTCCCCCGGGCCTCCGGGAAAATTCTCCTGATGTGTTCAGATGTTGTTGAAACAGTCCAGAAGAGAAGAAGAAGAAAAAAAAAAAAAACAACTAAATCCTAGAAAAACAAAGTTCAACTCTCCATCTCCCACCGGAAAAACAGCCGAAAAAAAGTTGGCTGAAAAGCCCAAGGGTGCCGCAGAAGCCGAGGAGTGTCTGTCGGTGTCCTTGAAACAACTGCTTTGAAAAAGTTGTTTTTCCTCTGTCCCTCTCACGCTCGGTTTAAAGGCACAGAAAAGATTGGTGGGCATAGAGAAGCGATAGGGGATACACATCATAAAGTCACCCCAAGACACATAATAAATGTGGACATGTTAAATTTCCCATTTTCTGTGGCAACATGTTCTGTCATTTAAACTGTAAGCACTTAATTACTTGTAGGTACTTTACTTACTTGTAGGTAAGTAAGACACAATAAAATACAGTGAAATGCTGTTAAGAGAAACTCGTCTTATATGGACCAGGATTGTCTCTTGTAAATTCTACAGTGATTGCAACGGTAAATAACTGCAAGAGGGCTTATTCAACTCTATACTTTAAGTATAAGAGGAAGAGAGTTCAGATCTTCATATAAATGGCTGTGAAATTTGGATAAGGTTCTTAAAATTTTAGTCAAAAGTGCTCAGTCTCCCTGCTGTAGAATGGCCTTGCAGGCAGATTGTTTTCCAAGTTGTGTTACCAAAAAAAGTCTGGGTAAAAGAAGTTGCATATAAGCTCCATTTATGTTGGATAATGCCACAAAATGTACTTGCAGCTTTTCTAGTATGGCTGGGTTTGGGGTTGTTTTTTTCCAAACCAGAAATTTAGACATTTTTAACATGAACATTTGAGGATGAAGAGTTTTTTTATAAATTGATACTGGGCATGCAATATATATTTCAGGTTTTCTGCTCTCCTGCTGTTGAATAACAAAGAGAATGTAGTTGAGCAATTATGTTTCTTTCAGCTTTAAAACAAATGTGTCTTTCAAAAGTATTTATCTTTCATTCTATCTATTAAGCTTGCCTGCAACCTTTGCATTTGGGTGGGGTTTTTTCTCCTCTTTTCTCCTTTTTGTCTTCCAACAAAAAGCAGTAAGTTTGTCAATGGTGGTTAATAGAGCAATGTTACTGCTGATTTTGGAGAGCCCAGGTGGGACCAACAACTTTGCAACATGCTCCAGTAGTCAAATTTTCCTCTTTATGACATCTTAGTAGCAGAAGGAAACAGCAGGTGATCCTTTCACGTCAGAAATGGAGGGAAAAAACGGTGGAAATATTTGTCCAGATTCTGAGATTTGAAATGGTAGAAGCAGATGTTAAGGGGAAAGGTCTCTCCCACCTTTCTCCCTTCTCCCTCCTGAATAATAGGGGGTCTTCAGCCCCCACCCCAAAGCATGTGGTGTTTTACATGGGTTGTTGGATCAGGGTTAGTAAATTAACGTGGAATGCTGAGAGATTCCTAGGGGTGGAGAGGACGCCAGTATCATGGAAACAGCAATCCTGTCAGGGTGGGAGGGAGGTCAGACCATCAGTGGATTCATCTACAGGTATATACATCTACAGAACTTGATGCAGATAAGGGTTTATACAGAGGCATCTGTTTCAATAGCTATTGTGATAACCAGTACCAGTTTAATATTACCTGGCTACAGATTGTTTTGAAATCACCAAAGAACTGTTAAATCACTATATGTCATCTCTAAGACTGTTAAATACACTAAAAAAATATTATTTTCTGGATGACGGTTGTTGGAGGCTAGGAATACTAATTGAGAGCATTGAGGCTGAGAGAGAAACAAAGTCAAAGTACACTTCCCTAACTGAGCTGCATGCTATTATTGGGAGAAGTTTTCAGCCTGGAAGTGCTCATTCCCCACCCTGAGTGAGAGCTGCCTCATCCTGTTGGAGCAGGTCCAGAAGAGGGCCACAAAGATGATTGGAAGGATGGAGCACCTCTCCTATGAGGAAAAGCTGAGGGAATTGGGATTGTTCAGCCTCCAGAAAAGAGGGTGCCGGAGAGACCTCATTGTGGCCTTCTAGTATTTTTAGGGGGCCTTTAAGAAAGATGGGAACAAATGTTTTAGCAGGGCCTCTTCCAGTGGGGGAAATGGTTTTTAACTAAAAGAGGGTTGACTGGGAGCAGTTATAAGGAAGAAGTTTTTTCAATGAGGGTGATGATACACTGGCACAGGTTGCCTAGAGAGGTGGTAAGTGCTGTATCCCTGGAAACTCTCAAAATCAGGTCGAATGAGGCTCTGTACAACCTGATCTACTTGAGGATGTTCCTGCTAATTGCAGGGGCCTTGGACTAGATGGCTTTTAAAGGTCCCTTCCAACCCAAACTGTTCTGTGATTCTGTGACCCACCAGCTAAGAGCACTGGAGTAGCAGAGCATCACTTTGGTGGAGGCAACAGGCCTGAACAGAAAATCACAACAGACAAACACACTTTCAGATAATAGACCTGACTTTATAACTTTCTCCCTGGGGGAGGCAAAGCTTTAAGGCACCTATAAGTAAGGGCAGCTTGGTTCTGCCCTGCTGCAATTTTATACACTCAGAATTGGAAATGAGAAGGCAAAAGGCTGGGGGGGCTCTGCCTGCCCTCCTCTTCCCTCCGGTCTTTGCTCTTTAGAGCCCAATCTTTGTACAAGAAGATGAAGTGGGGAACAGCAAACAGTTGATGAAATAGTTGTCAGGTATCTTTCTGTGAAGTCTGGGTACTCTCAGGAATCTCTTACTAAAAAAAAATATATATGGAATGAGTTCATTATAATCACAGGATCCTGTAGGCCAAGTTCTAAAGAGTGTCCAGTAGTTAGTGACCCTTTTGTCAAATATGTCATGTTGTTTACTTCTGTCATACTTAGGTTGTGCAGGCTTCCTGCTCCTGGACTTGTTAGGATGGTGTATCATTAATGTAACTCCTTTTCTGCTTCTATTTCTTTCTTCTGAGTACTGACTTTCCCACTGATTGGAAGTAATGGGGAGACATACTTACATTTCCACTGATACATATTTCCTGCATCATTATTCTGTTGGCTAGCAACATTTCTATTTCTTTTTTAATGATCTGACTCATTGTTTATTTTCCATGCACCTTTGCTTAGGAAAAACTTTGTGGGTCCACACTTAGGAAGAAACATTGTGGTCCTAGGAAGAAACATGCTCTAGCATTTCTTAGATCCAATATTTCTTGTAACTTCCCACACAGAGTTTAACCTGCTCATCAAAATAGTGAATTACCAGAATTCCCTCTACTTCTTCCAGAAAAGGTGAGGAGAGGGGACAAGAGTGTCCTCTGGCACAAAAAAAAAGGGAACATCTCATGCCTATGGAAGCAGTTCTGTGGTTGACAGAGGTTTCCATTTACTGTCATACATTAGGGATCACAGAGACAAAGAAAATCAGTGCTATGACATAAATGGCTTTACCAAACCCACAAATGTTGGTGTGGCCCTCTAGAAAAACCTGTCCTGCTGACACTGTAACGCAGTACTGAAGCTCAAAGTACTTGTCTACATACACCACATATCACGGCCCTCCAGTGCTTCAAGTCAGAGAGCTGATCCTGTCAGGCATCTGAGTCGTGTTAGCCTCCAGCCAGTCTGTGCTTACAGGTACAGTAGGATGTGTCCCAGTCTCTCTGTGGGCTTAGCCCACATTAAGAGGTTAAAGCTAAAGCAAATTGCTGTATGCTTACCACGGCCTGCAGCTGGTAACACAGGCACTCTTGACAAGCCAGCTTCATGAACCACGGCAAAGAGACCACGTGCTGCGATTCAGCCTAAGAATGTGCCCCAAGGAGACAAATTGGGACCTGTTTTCTTGATTTTCTTCCACAATGAATTCCGGTTTCTGCTGCTACAGTCACTTTAAAAGATGCGGAATCACTAAAATCCTGTTTTAAAAAAAGCAGTGAACTTCTCCCATGAAAAGATACTGGCATATTGCATCCTTCTACTCTCCTACTTGAATGGCCATACAAGTAACACTTTTGCTGTTCACTGAAGTAGCTAGTATACTAAAATAATAATTTTGCCTTTTTGCCCAAAGTCACTAGCCATGACTCCCCTTTTCTATGCAGTATATCACTGTTAATTGGCCAGTTAACTGTATCCTTCCCTTCCTCTCTGTGTTCTGAGTGAAAGGAAATCACAGTTCTGGGAGTATGTCATAACGTACCAGGCTGTTATCTCCACTGCCATTTAATTCTCATGACTTTCTAACACTCTTTTAAGAGGTGTTGCATATGATTGTCTTCACCTACAACTGCAAGTTTCACTGCGTTACAATAAAAAATTTTTAAGCTCTGTGCTTCATTCTGTTGCTCCTACACTAATTGTTAAAATAGTCACATTTAACTTGCATTCAAGGTTAAGCGACCAGATGCATAATTTTCTTTTTAGTCTTTCAAGAGTTTTAAGATAGGCCTTACTGTGTGTCTGAGATTAATCTGTGCTGGACGTCAAGAAAATATGAATGTATGTAGTTGCTATGATAAAGATCTTCCTAATGAAAAGGAACTGGGGAGGGCAGGAGAGGAGAGGTCATACTAACTCAGAGCTCATCTGTTTGGATGAATGGATTCTTCAGGTTTGGATTTGCTCAGATACTTCAAGTATCTTAGTTCTTTGTATTCTAAATCAATTTTAATATAATGAGACGAGCTAATCTATATTTTTCAATATTCTTTTTTTTGATGTATGTGAGTGAGAATTATCTTAGTAAACTCAGTACAGCTGCTGCTCAGTTTGCTCAGACATCTTTTTCTGTCCTTTTTTTTTTTTTTTAAATTTGAAACATACTTTTTGGCGAGTCTTATGCACAAACATGGGGAAAACAGTTTACCAGAAGGCCATCAAATTTTCAATGTCTGTAATATGGAAAGATAATCTTTAAAAGCAACCAGTTTGGAAAAGCACCAGCCTGAAAAAGATTCGTTCACATGAATGCTGATCCAGGTGTAAATGTCCCCTACAGGACGTGACCCAAAAAAGGCAGGCAACAATCTGCAATCTCTGTGAGAAATGTTCCTCTCAACCAGCAGCTATCAAAGCAGACACAGTGGATTTTTTTCCTCAAGTGTGGACTGTGGCAACTGTCACTCTCATAATGTATTTTCCTGAGAATTCTAAAGGAGTTTCTTAGATAAATTTAGTGATACTGAGGTTCTTAGTCACTGTAAGTCATACTTAGTCATATTTAGTCATACTAAGATGGCGTTTTGCCTTTTTGTTACTTGGCGTTTTGCCTTTTTGTTACTCGGTGGGTATAAGCTCTTAGTTCCTTTCAAGAAGGATTGCTGTCCTGCAGCTCCTAAACGTGGATGATCGGTATGGAGGGTACTGATGACATGTTACTTTCCACTTTAAATCAAGAATAGATGAGGTTTATTGCATTCACTTTCCTGTTTAAGTCCTTGCAAGTGAGGGCAGAGATATTACAAGAGCAAAGCATTAAGTATATAAAAGAGCGGGGGATATAAAGATGAAATTGACATCTTGTGTTTTGTGTGTGTAAAAAAGAATTTGAGAAATGAATTTAAAAAAAAATTCCTGGAGCTGTGCTGAAGGCTTCCAAATGAGAAGTGTGTTAAATTAGAGTAGCTCAGTCAGTGAAAAACAACTCCTGTGTTGACTACTACTTAAGCTTAAACAGTTCTCCATTTGAGGCCCATTCTCACCACCCGAGTGAATGCCCCTTGCTGATGTCAGTCATCGCTAGAGGCTCTGCGCTAGAGGCTTTAACTTCACCCACACCCTGATGCAGAAGTGAAGGTCCTGCAGCAGAGAAACTTCCTGTAGGCACAGGAAGATGAGAAAAGAGGGTATCTGAGGCACAGAAATCTCATGAATTGTTCTTGTGTACAGCTTGTTCTGCGTCATTTCACAACAAGTCCCGGAGATTTCAAGCAATAAAATACGTCTATGTAATGACCTACTTTCCAGAGATACAAATTGGTGGGGGGGTGGGGTGGGGGGAAGTCCTTCTCTTTGCTCCAGCAGGAGATCGCAGGAATCATCCCTTCTATTAAACTTACTGAAAACAGAATCTGTAAGTTTCTCTGAGTAAAAGCCACAATATGCCTTTACTACGGCATTTGACCTCTAAAGAGTTTTTGGGAAACCTGTGGGAAAATTTCACATTTACCAGAGTTAGCTGTTAATCGTAGCAGCTACACTGCTTCATTTTGCACCAGTAAACAGGCTCAGCAGAAGAAACACAGCACAAGACATCAGAGCTGGATTATTTGCACCACTTGATTTTCAGCTGTGAGCCTAAAAATGCCAATATGTATGCAATTTTTGTTTAGTTTAGTTCTTTTGATCGTTCATTCCTTTCTTTTTCTGCAGCTGTAGGAAGGATAATCTCAGTTAGAAACATTAAAATAAGTGGGTGGGCCTGTATCAGGAATTGATCTGTGTAAACACAAAGGAAAACCACAATACATTACTTCTGTGATTGTCTACATGCGTGATTATTCTATATACACAACTCTCTCATCTCCTACTTTCCTTTTACGTGTCTATCTTATTTTTGTTTTTTTGGTTTTTTTTTTCCTTTGGACTGAAGTCAGTAAACTGTCTTCCTCATGCTTTATTGCCAAAGTTAATTTTCTTCTAAATTAACAAATAAAAATAAAAAAGGTGTATTTGTCATAGAAGAAGGAAGAATGCAACTGTCTCGAAATTATTAAAAAAGCTCTTAAATCCAGTCTTTAAACTTCTGTGAGTGGCTGGTGCTTCACACCCACACACCTTCTGCACACTGAACATCTGTATAAGACATCTGGAGATTTGTCAGTTTTGAAATATCTTTCCCTGCACATCAAACATGGGCTCAGATGCATTCCAGTGTGTATCAAGTTCTCCAGCACTATTAGTAACAAGAAACCTCCCATAACACCTAATTATACAAGGCTTAAATTTCTTAAAATTTTTGCATGTCTTTCAATTCCAACCAAATTTACATAATTTTTGAAAATGTTCTGTATTAATAAGTCACCCTCATCTAGTACTAAACAACACTCACAGAGTTTTTTGCATTATTCTTTCAGCATTATAAAGTATGGCAGAAGTTTTGCAGCCATCATGATAGAGTATCTTAATGTTCAACATAACGACATCTTTTATATTGCATCCTGTGTAATGGAAGACTTGATTCTTGTTTATTTTACTGCAAAACGTTCTCCTCTCCTCTCCTCT
>VZTI01004805.1:854781-866533 GCA_013397865.1 Struthidea cinerea
GTAAGCAGTTTAGATTTTTTTTCTTTAAAAACTGTAGTTTGTACAGTAAATGAAGTAGGTAGTCCTTGATACATTGGCAAAGAACATAGGAGCCAAGTTTTCCAAAAAATCTAGGATAAATTCTCCTGAACTTTAGTCTAGAAGCATGTCAAATTTGTTGATTTATTACTATAATGTGTCTAAATTAGATTTTTAAATTATTATTTCTGGAAGTTACATATGAAACCTCTTTCATGCGTATTCTTTAAACAGCTTAACATTTCTGGATACTGAGTCTGTTGCAACAACACAACCAGTGTGCAGAAAAAACAACGTATTTGAATGACTTTATTTTGCTTAAGTATATAGAACAAAATATGTTCACAATGAGTAGTTTAGGTTTTTGTGGGTTTGGTGTTTTTTTACCTGTTGGGGGCTTCAGCAGGTCCTCAGATCAACACACTAATTTTTTGTATGGGGATCAGAAGAGGTCAGACTAAACTATTTGCTTTGCACGCTACCATTAGTTCCCCAAACTGCTCAGCTACAGAGTCATAAATAGATGTTATACATAACAAGAGCAGGTGGCTAATTAAAAAAATACTGTAAAAGGTGTCAGGGAGTTATGCAAATCAATGTTTTTTTTCTTTTTTTGCCTGATGTCAAATAAATGCATAATTGTATTTGTAAATTTTTATTGGTATTTAGCAGAATCATTCAGTAAAATTAAAAGCAGGTTTATCACCTCTGATTAATTTCAGATTTTCAAAAATAACTTCTGCTATATGGTTTCCAAAGTCAATGCTTGCTGGCATGTCTTAATCATGTCTTAACCACAAGCTCTCCTCTGTATTTCGGCAGGAGATTGCAGGAATCAATCCCCCAATCTCTACAATTGCCATGGAATGGTGTACTGGCCATGCTCTGGACATGTAGGGCAATTACACTACCAGCAATGCGGTGTTAACCATCAGTTCCTCTGATTTTCACTTGTATCTATTGAGGAATATGTACACAATCATTTTGGTCATGAACAATTTCAGAAACACCAAATATCCCTTAAAGAACAAATACACATTTCACTTCCCTTTTTTATAGGATGGGAATTCTGGGGCATACAAGACCCCTTGAAGTCTGAAAAACATCGCTTTCCTCACTCCTCTGCACCTTGTATTTATGACAGCTCCTCCCTGGCATACCATTCTTCTCCTTGCCTCATGTAAAATTCTTTTGGCTTGTCTTCTTTATTTGTGTGGTTTATCTTCCTTTCTTTCATCTCCCCATCTTCTCTCTCATGGCCCCAAGCTCACTATTTTCTTAATAAACTAAGCTAAAATAGTACTGTCTCCCTGAATTTTGTCACACACCCCCCACCACCTCCCTTCCTTCTTATTTCAGTAGATTTAATGCAAGATTAGACCTGAAAGAAGTCAGCTTCAGTGCAATCCCTTTAAATGATCATTTATAACATCTGAATGTTTAAAATAACTTCTTCTAAGATGCTACTGGTTCTGGGATTTTTTTTTTTAAAAGAATAACCTAATTAATTTTGTATCCTGCTTTTTGTATTCCAGCACTCTCTGGAAGAAAACTCTCACACGGTACATTTATAGCTCCATACCTGTAAAACAATGAATTGCTCCTCTTGTTCCACCCTCTACCAGAAGATCTTGTTCCAGCTTCATTTTATGTACATTGAACCAGATCCTTACACTCACATGGACTGCTCATTTTAAACACTAAAATTCCTTGGCTGAGCGAGGTTTTAGCAAAAATAAAGATGACCATTTTTGTGGACTTCAAAGTGGAGGACTGTGGCACAGATTCTGTTTCCTCTATCTTTTTTCTTCCAGCCCAGGTCATCAACTGGCTACGGGTACTTTTGGATGACAAGTTCTATTTTCTCCCTTTCAAACAATCTCCAATATCTATGTATACATGTTGCAGGAAAAGCAGTACAAGATAACACAGCATGAAATCTTTTGGACAGAAAATGTGATATTTGTTTATGAAAGCTTTAAGCAAGCTGGCTTTATGTATTCACACTTGTTCTCTCATGATCTTCACGCACTCACTCTATTACGCACACACAGACACACACAGAGGCACTTGCAAGCACCAAGATGTGTGCGGTCCAAGGGGACATGCAGGTATTTCCATGCATACCAACTGCATTCATATATCAACTTCAATATTTCTGTTAAAAATCTACAGCATCAAATGTGGAGTATTTGGAAAAAAATAAGTCTGGAGAACTTTGCTTTTTGTCTTTCTACTGTACAGTCTATGTCATAAGGAGAGATAAAAAGTGATTCATCTGTATTTTTATGTAACATATGTCTCTGCTATAAGATCACAGTGACTGTCACTTTGGTAGAAAAGAAGGCTAGGTTATAACAAACATCCTCCTGTTGATATAACTCATCAGTATTTTTGAGTATGTGATCATATTAAAGACACAGAAATCCCAAATATGGGAGAGAATTAAGCTGCTAAAAGAACATGAGTACCATGGTAACTATTATTTCCATAATTCACAAGTTACAGTTGGAGTTAAAAAGGTATCTGTCACTAATTATGGAAGATACCTTGTATAGGGTAATGAAATAAAGTTCAAGAAATCAATTTTTTAAAAAATTTTTAACCCAGTCCTGAAAAAAATTTTTAGTCAATACAGTCAAGACTAAAAAAACCTTTTTATTTGTAACTGCATTGAAAGACCAGCTTTTTCCTGCAGTGTAACATTTACTAGTTTAAGGCTTATAGATAGATCATTAACTAGAAACAGCCCCGATATGTCCTTTCCTTGCTTTGAAGTGTGCATAAAATACTGCTTTATTCTACTTAGTATTTAAATACCCCCAAAGTGCTACAATCAAAGGAATTAATACAATGGATTGATGTTAGTGGGTTTATTTTGCAAAAGTTTGCAAAAGTTCTAATCTATTTAAACATGTATACAGCTCCAGAGGTAAACGTACTCATGCACAGCAAGTAACTCTTGTATCTAGTAACTCTTGTACTGAATGCAATGTATAGGACCAACTTTCTCATCTAAAACACTGGTGATATGAAAATCAAACCTTTAATAGCTGGCACATTAGTACTCCATGTAGCAGTACTTGCATATTCAGCAGTACTTTATGAAGCTTCAACAAAAATCACTAGCAGTTCTACTGACTTTGAAGGTCAGTATAGGTCCCAGTGCTTTTTTCGGCAAAGATCTTCATTTTATTTGAAAGAAAATATTATGATGATCCACTCAATAAAAGTAAAAATCTTTATGTATGTGAATAATAACTGAACTATTAAACTCCCATCTGCCAGGTGCCAGAAGTAAGAATTACATTAAAAGATTGTGAAATCCCTCTTACATAGATTTGATAGCTAACAGTGGCTGGATCATTTCAATATGATCATTTCAATGTATCATTTCAATGACTTCAGGACTTCTCTTCTGCAAAGACTGGTGCTTGGTAGCCAGAAGAATCGGTTCTGAGGTCACTGCCATTCCAGCTTGGCAGTAAGTCTGGCAGAATATCTAGAAGAATGAAGGCAAACCTACAGAGATGGATAAAGATTATGATGTGGTTATATAGAAAGGGGAATTAATAACTTTCCTGTGTGAGATAAACCAGTTCTGTCTGTCAGAAAAATACACGCCTCATTCAAGCTTGGGAACTCTCAGCATTGGAAGGTTTTCTATGGAAAAGGGCATTAAGGTGGCCCTCACTAGGAATTCTCTTTTAGACACAAAGAAAAGTGAGGAAAAAAATAATTTCTGTTTACCTTCAAGACTTCCAAAACTTTTGAATTGAATGTCTCTACTCCTTCCTTAAAAAAATTGAAAGGGCATTGCAGGGGCCACAGAACTGCTGTACACTGTACAGGAAAATCTGATAAATTAATCAAAATATACTGTCCCTCTCTCTTTTCCCGGAAACTTTACTTCCTTACTGGCAAATAGTTTTCTGAATTGTGTAGTGCTCTGCTACTCAAGCATTTGTATGACAGATTTCTACAGAGAGAACAGAACAGTGAACTTAGATAGTTATGATTTGGGTCATTAATAGTCTAACAGGGAAATGGAAATGCAAAATCAGAGCAAGGACTCAACGTTGAATAGAATAACCTGGCACCCCTTCTGTTCACCTTGGTACTTTAGTGTTTTATCCCTGACAGCCAACTGTATGGTCATTCAAAATCTCTTACTCACAACTTAAGTTGCAATTAATTCAGCCATCCAAAATTGTCACAGGATGGAGTCCAGCATTACCACCTGTTTAAGGCTAGTGTGTCCCAAAGCTTTGCACATATTTATTAAAATACAATTACAAGAGTGGGGTGCAAAAGCAATAGAGATAAATTTGCACAGGAAGACCTTAGTTTACTATATACTTTTTTTTTAATTGAGAGGAATTGATTGAAAGATAGCCTGCAGGAAGGCCATGAAAACTACTCCTCACAAATGCAGATGGTTTTTTCCATGTTGGTCATATGGTAAACTAATATACCTGGGGTTTTTAGGTAACAATATGGGGTGATTTATATGCTGAGGAAACCCACACAGTTTTCAAATACTGACCTGGGTTTTTAAAGCCAAGTAATTTTATTGAGACTAATCTCACTATGCCATTGTGTCTTACTTGGTGACTGAAGGATTAATATGGCTGTTTGGGGTGACTTTATGATGTGTATCCCCTATCGCTACTCTATGCCCACGAACCTTTTCTGTGTCTTTAAACTGAGCCTGAGAGGGACAGAGGAAAAACAACTTTTTCAAAGCAGTTGTTTCAAGGACACCGGGATACGCTCCTCTCACTCCTCTGCTTACGGCAGCGAGAGCGGGGGGAAAAACAACCTTGGGTTTTTTTCAGCCAGCTTTTCAGCTCTTCTCTTTTTCCAGTGGGAGACAGAGAGTTGAACTTTGTTTTTCCTGGGACTTTGGTTTTCCTTCTTCTCTTCTGGACTGTTTCAACAACATCTGAACACATNCTCATTATTTAGCATTATTATTCCTTTCCTGTGTGTTTGTTAAATACATAGCTTTCTTCTCTTTCACTTTTCTTCAAGGAAATTTTTTTTTTCCCCGAACCTGGTGGAGGAGGGGTGGTTGCAACCTAACTTCTATCAGAGGATATTTTCCTCCAAATTTGTCCAGACTAGAACAACTGTGAACTTGTATTAGCACAAAATAGTTGTTTAAGGCTAGGATCGTCATTCAGCTGACTGGTGAAAGTATGATTTAATATAATGACTGTATTAAACCATAGTTCGGAAAGAAAGTGTCATTTTTAAAACTATAACTCTCCTTATTCTCTTGAAGTTTTACCTTGGTGAAGAAAAGTTACTGATATTTGTAGCTAATAATATGGCCCAACTTGTGATATAGACCAGGGTACTCAGCAGATATTTGTAACCAGATCTTTATGATTGCTTGTATGCTTGAAGCCCAGAAAGCTAACCATATCCTGGGCTACATCAAGTAAAACGTGGCCAGCAGATCAAGGGAGGTGATTCTGCCCTTCTAATGTGCTCTTGTGAGACCCCACCTGAAGCGCTGCATGCAGCTCTGGGCCCTCGACATAAGGTGAACAGAGAAGGACCACAAAGATGCTCAGCGGGCTGGAGACTTTCAAGTCCTACCAAGACAGGCTGAGAGCTGGGACACTTCTGCCTGGAGAAGAGAAGGCTCTGGGGATTCATATTTGCAGCTTCACAGTACCTAGAGAGGGGCCCCACAAGAGGGCTGGAGAGGGACTTTTTTCAAGGGCATGTAGTGATAGGACAAGGTGAAATGACTTTTAACTGAGAAGAGGTTTATATTAGATATCAGGAAGAAATTCTTTGTTGTGAGGGTGGTAAGACACTGGAACAGCTTGCTCAGAGGAGTTGTAGATAGCCCACCCCTGAAAGACTTCAAGGCCAGGACGGAATGGGGGCTTTGACCAACCTGGCCTAGAGGTAGGTGTCCCTGTCCATGGCAGGGAGGTTGGAATGAGATGATCTTTAAGGTACCTTCCAATTCAAATCATTCTGTGATTTGATGACTTGCTATATTGACTTCTTTACTTGTCTCCATTAATTGACAGTTGCATATTTTAAACACAAATGCAAATATTGTGAAAATGCCAGGGTGTATCTTGTTATTTTATCTTAGGCATGAGGCCCAAGAGTAACATTGCTTCCGTACATATCTGAACTCTCAGGGCCCCTCTCCTGAAGGCAGAATGAGCATCTGTAACTGCACAAAAAATTGCTCATTTCTTGGGTTACAAGCAAGTTTCATGGTCTAAGCACAAATATGTTGTGTCATCAAATGTTCTCTTCATGCTGTACCACCAAGTGCCAAATATGTCTTGAAATGAATATTCAATTCAACATTTATGTAAAAAATAGGCTAAAATCCAAGCTGAGCAATTCTTTGGTTTTTTCTGAATTTGTTGCCTGTTTTTTTGCATAATGAACGGCAGCCCAGGAAAAAAATACTGTAGAGTATACGTTCATGGTGTCTGCTCACTTTCTAAGGTATTGCAAATGTTTCTGACAATGTTGTAGTGGAGACTGTGAACTTTTGATGTGAACAGATGGGGGAAAGAAAAACTGAGTGTAATTAAAACTTAAATGTTGAAAGTTTGATCTTGCAGTCTGTGCTCAAAATTACTTCCCTGTGTAGAGAGAGTTCAGCTTGAATAAACACCACACTAAAGGCTTCTAAGAAACCATAAAAATTTTCCCATTGTTTGTCCTTTCATGCTTCAATGAGGTGACCAGGAATGGTTTAGAAAAAGGAGTTATTAATCAGCAATGTTCTATACTGCTTCTTCCAGTGGTGACCCAGAAAACAATCTATCTGTTCCCAGTGTCAAGGGTGCTTAAACACTGCAAGGCAAGAATGATCAAGTGGCTAAGGCATTAGACACAATTAAGAAGATGGGCATTAATAATACCTGATTCAGTTTTAAAGTTACTGTGACACACCAAAAGTCACTTTAACTTTATTTTCCAGACATAAGTTGGTAACAGTGCTTTTCTATTTAGTCCATTATCCTACGATGATGACTCAGATAAACATAAAAATATAAAGTTCATTTTCTACTGATCTGATAGAATAAAGCTCTACATCCATAACTTTCACATCGAATGGAATAAAATTAACCCCAAAAACCAAACAACTCTTTTAATTGAATGTTTAGTCTGTTTTGTAACAAGAAGCCTATTCCTATTTAGTTTATAACTTCTTTTTTTTTCTGTTAGTGACACGAAAGATATTTAATTTAAAAGGTTTCACTTATAACCTTCAAAACCCAGAGACTGCTGTTGGTTTGTGTTTTAGAAAATAAATTGTACTGCGACAATTTCCAATAATTTCAATAGAAATAGCTTTATGACTTAAAATCTGGAATTTAAGATATTTTCATGGCACATTCAGACTACGAATTCTAAGTGAGTTTCAAGGCTGATTTTATTGTCTGACTTGCAGAAAAGTATATGAACACCTTCATGCTTTGTGCAAGCAAGTTATGACTGGTCACTCCTTTCAAAATCAAAGTTGTGTTGTGTTGGAGTCTTGCTCAGTCAGAACATGCTTTGGTTGAACTAAACAAGCATTTTATTAGTATCCACCAAAAAACATTAGTATAGGACTTGATTTATCCGTATCTCTACAAGATTGGAAGGTGTAAAATAAGAAGAAAAACACCTGTGTTAGAAAATAAGAACAGTAGGCAGCAACTATAGTAGAGAACTTCTGAAGACAACTCCCACCACACTTTGATTCCAGTGTATTTAACTTTCTTAATTAAAATTCTGTGAACTGGAGAACAGAAAAAATCTTCCATAATGCAAGTTAAAGAAAGAAGATGCATATGACCCACTCCTAGCAGTAGATACATGAAAGAAACTACAACATTGTTCCCATTGTAAGGGAAGCGAATCATTCACATCAGCTCTTGGTTTTTTGTTTTTTTTATCCCTATACTTGTACAAAATTTTGAGAGGAATTTGTTTACTAAAAAGAAAAAAAGTTTAGCATAGTACTTTGCCTTTGAAAACCTGTATTTTTATGTTAGGATCCACACTTTGAAAAGGAATCTCATGAGTTTGAGGCAAAAGCAGAAATACTTCCAAGCCTGAAAAGCCCAAAAGTCAGCTGGCTGTGCTCTCCAATGTCATAGCAATGTCAAACTTGTAAAGATGACAGTCCCACAGAAGACTCTCAGTAACAACTCTGGCAGCACCATGCTGCTGTGACAGCAATCTGAGTGTGCCTAAAGCAGATATACACAAATAAATTCTTCACTAAGAAGACATCAAAAACTGTTCTCAGAAACATAGCTGGGAACAGCACATATTTACATGGTGCTTTTCTGTTTCTTATACCACAGTTATGAAATATCCACAGGGCCTTCGTTCACAGGCCTTTTCTCATTACATCCTTGCCAGACCCAAAGCAGCTGGGCATCAGCTTTCCTGATGTCACCCGTTTGTGCTAGGTGATGCTAGGATCTCTGTATTCCACCCAGGCTCCCTGTCACTGCCTTCACCTTCTGTATACTCTTCTTTACATTTGTGTTTTGCCCTGATCTCCTTGCCCCAGTCTCCATGCAGGCCTCCTGCTTTTTTTGCTTGACTTCCTTGCTCATCAAGATTGACTGCTCTGGAGCATGGGGGAGGTGATCCTTTCCTTGAATAACAACCAGCTGTCTCGGACCACTGTTACCTTCAGGTCCTTGTCCTATGGGACTCTTTCAAGCAGATTCATGAAGAGGCCAAAGTCTGCTTGTGCCTGGATGTAGAGTGCCTCCAGCAGATATTGGGGTGGCTGAACCTCCCCTGTGAGAATCAGGACTGAAAAATGGGAGGCTGATTCCAGCTCTTTGCAGAGAGCATCATCCATATGACTGATAAGCTTGTCCAGCCTCAAGGACAGAGCCTACAGGGAGTCTAAACAGCTGCCTCTGTCTGCTGAATGGGAAGCAGTAGATAAGACGGAGCCAGGCTGTCCCTGAAGTTGTACGGTGAAGAAACAAGTGGGAAACAAAACACAGGTGGGAACATGAGAAATTCCAATTAGGTGTAATGGAAAACTTTTTGACTGAGACCATTCTTAAGCACTGAAACATCATCCAGAGGAGCAATGAAATCTTCAGTTCTGGGGTTTTTCAAGACCTTACTGGACAAAACCCTGAGCAAGCTGATCTACACGAACCTAGTTTAAGGAGAGGCTTGCACCAGGTGACCTTCATTCGCCCCTTTCAGCATAAATCACCCTATAACTTCTGTCTTGTTAATGGAAAGTGAAAAGAAAGCTTTTTATCAGCCTTGAATGACTGCTCCCAAGCCTCTCAGTAGTTCAAAATGTTCCAAACAGTTCAGTGGGTCTTGGACTCTGCTCAGCTAGGAGATCTAAATCAGGCAAACGTCACCACTCTGTCACCACCTATTGACATGCCTTCATGTAGTTCTGGAAAAATATTTGAACATACTAATGAATGACTGTGAAGAATAAGTTTGTAGGTGGAATGAGAAGAGCTGAAATGAGGATATCAGGCAACTATACTCATAACATGCAGTCATGTCCTTCTCTGCTAGGGATGAAAACACTTTCTTGCCAGGCACACAGTATACCTGATAAAGGCCATAACAGCAGCATTTAGAAGCATATGTGGAACAGCCTTATGGTGTGTATAATATGTACATGTGTATACATGAGCAAAGGTGGTGGAAAACAAACCTGTGTAGTGGTCATTGAGCAAACATAGGGCATTAAGGGTTGTCAGACCATGCAACAAGTTGAAACTTGTGACAGTTTATACCAATGCTGCCCAGCACTTAGATTGTCAACTTCAGTGTAATCATGGACAGAAGTAAGAAGAAGGAAGCTGTTTTCTGTGCTAAAAGTTTAATCCCAACATCAGAGAAAAACAATATTTTCTTGTCTATTGGTGTGTTAATTGCTTTTCACAAAACTTGACTTTCTTATGTTATTCAAATTACCTGCGCTGTGTATTAGACTTATTGAAGCTTAATTGCTTTTGGCTATAATTTGGTTCTATTTTAGCTTGAAGTTTGTAGCTTATTTCTATTTTTTCTGGGTTTGCTATATTTATTTTAAATAGGAACATTTTTTGCTTTTCATATATCTAACATGGTACTTTGAGCTCAATAAGAAGTATTGTGCTGTTTGTGTAGCTAAAGAGGTGAAGGCAACATACTTCATAGTTCAGCTGGCTAAGAATTAAACAAGATAGTGACAAATCAGTAACACAAACATGTTTTTATGCTGTCCTTGAATTGTCTTGGAGATTCTTACTCCCCACTCTCCCAGCAAGACTCCGTAAGAGTATGTCTTCTGAGTTTTATGTAATTTGACTTTTTAACTTGCTTACAGATTTTTACAGGATTTGAAAATCACTAGATTCCTCTAAAGAATGTTTAAAGGAAAACATGGGATTTGGGAAATTCGATAGTTACTACTAAAAGATACTGAGAGGAGACATCAGAGAAATTAATCTGTAGATGCCATTAAAAATGATATAGCAATTAACATAATCAGTAAAGCTGGCCAAATGCTGGTGTGCCTCAGAGGGGAATAAATGAAGATTAAAGCACTCATGAGAATAATTCACCAAAATGAAGTAACTTGCTGTTATAGTCACAGGTATTGGAAGAACAGACCCTCCCAATAATGCCCGTCTTCACTGAATGGAAGTCTGAAGTGTGATTAGGGGTTGGCAGAGCATTGGACTACCTAAAGTCACAACGAAATCCTTAACCATTTGCTTCCAACATATATTTAATAAAGAGTTTAACATGTTCTTTGGAAACTCTGATCCAGCTTTCTTGGTTATTATGACATTAGATACACTGTGAGGAAAATATATGCTTTCATAAATCACTTACCCTATAACTAGAATAATATCATTCAATACATCATCATACCATCTTTTTAAAATAGGAAGTTAAGCTACTTGAGAAAGCAGCATGGATACGTCTGACTTTTTCAGTAAAATGGTCTTTTAAGAAATCTTTGTAGGAAAGATTAAATCAGAAATGAAAATCAATGGTTTGATGCCTGCAAAACACTCACTGTGTTTTTAATCATGCCTGGAAAACAGAGATTAGCTGCCTTGTTATTTCAGCCGTGGGGACTTGAGCATCCTCTCCCTTTAGGAAGAAAAAACAGCAGTGAGCTCGGAGGACAGAGACGAGGCAGATTTCCTCTGTGGCACAGCACCAGTGTCCTGTGCTCAGCACGCACAGATGAGGAACCCATGTTCTTGGTCTTAATGCCTTGTAGGGCTTAATGAATCAGGTCCCTGAGCAACACTGCAGGAAACCTTTCCGTGTTAGTAGAGAGACTTAATTTCAAAGATGGTCCTTCTTGATCTTAAGAAAGAAAAGCAGGCCCCCCAAAGGTGTGTCACAGTACAACAGGTACTTTGCCATCTTGCTTGACTTGGTGTTTTCATCATCGTAAGTGTAAACAGGAGGGAAAAAAACTTGGCTTAGTGTGAAAGCTGTGCACTTGTGACTGTTCCTAGACATTAAGAATGAAAATATTTTATTATAGGGAAGCTACTAATTTATTTTCCTAGAACTATTAACGCAGTGTACTTGGAAAAAGCCTCCTGGCAAGATTTTGGCACGATGTAGACGGGGGATGAACAGGTGTCACAACTTGTCATGTCTGAGCACAGTACGCCTACCTCGCCCTTTCTCTTTCCACGCCTGTTTTCTAATTCACGCCGCAGATTAAAACTTCATTTTG
>VZTI01004805.1:867048-967725 GCA_013397865.1 Struthidea cinerea
CGCTCCCGCCGCCGGGCCGGGGCCGCCCGGGAGCGCAGCTGCCGAGGTGGGAAGTAGCTGCCTGCGACTCTTGCTCGCGTTGTGCAGCTGAGGGGACAGTGGTAGCAATCATAAGCGAAAGACCCGAAGGCAGGTAGGCAAAAAGCACCTTGTTGGGACCCAGCGGTTTTCCTCTTGGGTGGGTGTCCCCTTGTTTGTGTATCTGCCTTCAGCCAGATCGATGGGATGTGCCGGGAATCTCTGGGGTGGGTCGCAAACATTTTAATGGAAATGCGTGCTACGGCATAGATTACAAATCAGGAAAACGAACATCTTGGCCAGACATACAGGGAAATTGAGAGAACAAATGGAGCATTCAACAGAAGGAGTGACATTTATTAGAGCACTTGGTGGTCTGTCTCCTTGGGATCAGAATCCTGTAGGTAAGTGCTGAACAAACACACACAAACACAGATTTTGGAAGAACGGCTCACTGTCAAAGGACAATCTCAGTCCTCGTGTGCTTAGAAACAACATTGTGTATTCCTACCTAAAGCAGACTGTCTGAGGTCTGGAGTGATACGCCTTATTCAACAGATCAGATGTGTAATTTTGAAAATAAACACTTATTTATTCGCTTTTGACCTGGGGGTAAGATGACCAGGGGTTGAATGGCAGTTGGGAAAATAATGTAAGGGTGAAGAGACCCTACGGTGGAAAGGATGTCATGGCAACGAGAAAGCATCGCACAAAGTAACAACATTATCTTGTGGAGGGGGAACAGGAGTAGTATTGCATTCATCTGTACCATGTTGTAGATTAAAATACTACCATTTAGGGTGGGGTTTTTAATAATACACTAACTTCTCTTTGCGATAGATGGCTTAAACCAAGGTAAGGATTATATTACTAGAACTCATCAGAAAAATGTACAATGCAGTTGAGGGTTGGTGTTGGTTGGTTGGTTTGTGGGGGTTTTTTGTTTTGTTTTTTGGGGTTTGTTGAGTTTCTGTTGTTCTAAACAAAGTTGTTCTTGTGGCTTACAGCTGAGATGAATTCTTACTCCAGCCAGAACCCTGAATGAGATTCAGGTTGCAAGTGTTTCACCAGAATTGAAAGGTTGTATTAATCTTTGCTTAATCTTTGCTTTTCCAGAGTCTTTCTGAAAGGATGAGCGACTTTTCCCTATGTTCTTCTCTAAAGCAATACTACATTGGTGTTTTTATGTTACTGAATTTGCATTGCTTTAAACCCACTAAACTTCATAAAGTGGAGGACAGATGGGAATGACAGATTCTGAATTTTTTAGTTTGGTAATTTGTTGGGTTGGTTTTTTTTTAATTTTTGTCAGGTTTTCTTTGAAAACACTTTTTTGTTGAGAATGGGTAACTATTAGTTTTTCTTCATTTATGCATGACTATTTTTTTTAATGAGAGAATAGAGTTTCTGAAATCACACTTCATCGCTAAGAATAATTCACTTGAAATACTTTTCAAAGCAATGCCAGAACATACTAATTCTTAAGACATTTCCCACCAGCACTTTTTTTTTTCCTTCCTGCTTGCACCCACACTATCCCTGAGGAAAAAAAAAGTGTAAGATTTCAGTCCTTGTAACATTAGTGTTTTGGCCTCATCTCCCCAGCTTTGCCCCCTGGATTGTATTTTTCTTGTAGTAACTTCTGTTGATCTGCCACAGTTTGCATTTAAAGGTTGTCACTTGTCTGAGGAGGATTTTTGGGGGTCAGTGCAGAAGTAGGAGTTTGGTGGAAGTGATGCTGTGCATGTGTACTTTTTGGTTGTGTTTTTTTCCCAAATCTGTATTTTCTGGCCTTTCTTTTCTTTACACTCTTGTAGAAATTGCTGATACTGATGTTTCACACTTATTCATTACTTGTTATATTTTCTCTGAATAATCCTAAGAGTCGGCTGCTGTTTTATTACTTTGTTAATTTCTGAGGAATAATTAATAATCTTACTTCTTTACCAAAATGGTGGGGAAGGGGGGTTGTGGGTAGGGTCGAGATGGAGGGGTGTTAAATTTTATTTAACTTGTTTTGGTACTAGTCCTTGAGTGATAGAGAGAGAGTTGCTACACTGGCAGGAGCTGAAGAAGTGATGGATATTTGAGCTAGAAAAGGTTTACAAGAGCCAACATTGCCTAAAGCACACACGTGGCTGAATCCAAGCAATCTCTAACTGTAATTTTTGTTTCGAATTACTCTGATTTCTTTTTCAGTAAAGGTGTTACATATTGAAGGAGTCAAGTATGGTTATAGCTTTAGAAATTAAGCCTTTTCTGCTTTCCTTCTCTCTCCATCATCTGCTTGTGTAACTCTGGAAAGGGTAAGGTAAGTGGAACCCCCCTGCTCAATAAAAATTTTGCCATGCAAACCAACAGATCACATTTTGGATCCCACTGAATTTCTGCCCATAAAGGGAATTGTCTGGATGTTTTCTGCCAGGATCTTGAGAGTCATTTGCACTTATGGCCTCTGAATTATGTGAGTTTTCCAACCCATTTTAAGCGGATGCTGGACAATGTTCTAGATCAATAAAAATGGAGATAACTGGCTGCTCTACTCTATAGTTTCTGATCACAACAAGTTTTTTTCTCTTTTGTTCAAAGATAAAATTGCTTTTGACGTGGAATCTCCCCCAGGATATCTACAGTAGCTCAGATACAAAATGACAAGTGAGAAAAATATGAACACATGAAATAAAACTTTATTTTGCTGGGGCATCAGTGAAACTGTAGCTGTGAATCAGGTCATTGGTCCCATCCTCGATACTGAAAATCAGATGGTCTGAGTACAAATGACTGATGAGAAGTAATCGTGTCCCTTTATGGCAGAACTGAGCTAGTGTGTGTGTGGGTGAGGAGCATTATATGTACAGGTGTAATCCAGCAAGTGAAGAGCTGGGTTTCAGATAGATTTGTCATGGAGCAGATTGAACAAAACTTAGCTTGACCTCCCAGTTCCACATTTCATTTATTGTGTCAGAAGTACCTTTGCCATGAGGCTGGCCAGCCTGGTGAGGGGACTGTTAAGCTAGCAGTGACATGGGAGACACATTATAGGCCTGAGTTGTGTGAGAAAATGGTGGAGCAAGGACAGAAAGGAAAAAAAGCGTGTGGGGGGAACAAGGCAGAGTCTGTGCATGTTAAAATAAGGTGCAGGGTGTGTACCTGTCTGCACACTGCTTGGGATTTGAGCAGGAGGGGCAAGAGCTCAGCCTTTGGCCAGAGCTGCAGCATTGCTGGGATACCTGTGGTGTGGTGGGGTGGTGCTGTGATCGATGGAGACAAGCCCTTCAGGAGAGGCAGGTAGGGAAGAGGAGGAATAGGGCTGCCCTCCATGTGAAGGAGCAGCTCGGGTGTGTAGGGCCCAGGTCTGCACAGAGCTTGTGGGTCAGGGTCAGAGTGTGCTGGGTTGTGTTACAGATCACTGACCAGGGTAAGGAAGCAGATGGAGCTTTCTCTGAACCACCTGAGGCAGGCTCTGAGCCACAGACCTCCATCCTCTTTGGGAAATGTAATACATCAGAGCACCAGCCATCCAGGAGGTTGCTGGAGCTTAAGGAAAACATTTTGTTACTGAATGGTGCTTGAGCAGCACACTGTGACCCTGTTCATAGAAGGCTGACTTGTTTGCTCATTTGAGCTATTGTATGATTTTTTTTCCATACAATAGCTCAAATGTATTTGTGGTTTCTGCTGGCAAGCAGAAGCAATGTTCTTATAAGAACTTCTTGCTGCTGTTTTAGATGAAGGCAAGGTGATGCAGCTGCTGTAATTGCTGGTGATGAGGAGGAGCTGTCTGGAGGCCCCTCTCCTAACATGAGTTTGTCCTGCAACCAAGGAATTTGTGTGGCACTTCAAGTGCAGGTTGAGGGCCAGGTCATGTGTGCAGTCCAGCACAGCACGGGCCAGGGTGTACTCAGGTTACCTGGTGTGTGGATCACTCCTTGATGTGCAATGGTCTCCCTGTCAGGATCCCCATAGGTGAAGGTGATACAGTGACAGCAGACACGGATAAGGCAGGTCCTCACCACCCATGTCTGCCAGGCCTCTGCACTCAGTGGCTTGGCTGAAGGAAGAGAGGAGCTGCAGGCTGAGGCTGAGTGAGATCACTCAGGAGCGCTTTACCCACACGTCCCCGGGACCTGTCAGGCTGCACCCCAGGGTGCTGAGGGAGGTGGCTGATGTCCTTCTACAACCAGTTTCCATCAGCTCTCCAAGGCCGAGGAGATAAGGGAGAACCTCAAAGACTGGAGAAAGGCAAATGTCACACCTGCCTTCAAAAAAGGCATAAAGGCTACCATGGGGAACCACAGACCGATCATTTGGCCATCAGTCTGAGGTAAAATCAAGGAAGGAGACCTCCTAGAACCTGCATCTGGGCGCATGAAGGAGGAGACAGTGACAGGAAGCAGTCGGCAAGGATTTACCATAACCACTCCAGTTATGCTGGAGCTATCCCTTCTGCCTTCTGTGACGTAACTGGGATGAGAGGAGAGCAGTGGATGCCAACTACCTTTGCTCTAGCCAGGCTTTTGTAGCTGGGCTGTGACATTATAGTCTGGGAGGGATGATGTGCTGGTGTGGGAGAACCAGTGGTGGAGCCGGGGCCTGGGGAAAGTGGGCTTTTTCCAGTCTTGGGGGTTTCACATCCTGGCTGGGTGAAGCCCTGAGCAGCCTGATCTGTCCCTCTCAGCAGCAGCTGGGACTAGAAACCTCCCTAAGTCCCTGCCAGCCTGAGTAACCTTGGGATTGTGTTAATCAGCATGAGAAAGTCCTTTGAGAATTAGTTTACAAGATGAACACTAGCACAGCTGGTAATTGTTGCTTGTACTTTGTCTGATTGAAAATCTTAGAAGTGTACCTCATTGGTTATCAGAAGTGAAAACACACTTCTTAGGAAAAACAAAAGTGGTAGCTCTAGCCCAGGGCAGGGACTGGTAAAATAATTTGTTAATACTTTGAAATAGAAAACGACACTTTATCTGGTTGATGTCCCTCCTGCATGGGTGGAGGATCACCCCTTTCTGCAGCAGCTTGCCTGTCCAGCCCCAGCTCCTTGCTGCCTCCTCCTGCCAGACAATTCAGCTTGCAGGAGGTAGTTGAAAGCAGATGCCCATTACGTTTGAACGCAGTACTCTCCTGGTGGTTTTGTTGTTCAGAAAGCTTAGCAATAAAGGGTCCAATAAGACTGGAAATGAGAAATCTCTGTCAGTGGTATGAGTGGGAGGTGAGGTGAGGGCTTGGGCAAAATAAGCCTACAAGAGATGCTTGTGCAGGTTGCAGGTCAGATGTTGTGCTGCTGTAGGACTTGCATCATCAGATGAGATGTAATAAAGTTTACTACTGATTCAGTTTTGCTGTCTTTGAAGGAAATATTGGTTTTTGTTGTTAGTTTTTTAAAGTTCTTGATAGTAGAAGGGAACCTAACTAAGTCTGGGCATGAACAATTTGTCGTGTATGACAAATTGTACATTTTGTCTAGCTTTTATTTTAGGCAGATGCTTCTTTTTCTTAATTTTTGTATCTGTAAAGTATTTTTTTTTTAAATTTTATACAGTATATAGCAGAGTGTTTTCATGGTTTTTTTTAAAATTTGTTTCTGTGTGCCATGGATGAGCAACACTTTTCCTGACTGCTTATTTGGATGCTTTAGTAACAAAGCTAGAAATGACTATTTGAGCTTCAGTTTAAATGAGATTTCCTGAACCTAAATATGAGGTTACCTTTTTTAGACTCTCTCCTGAATACATTGCCTAGTGTCTCCCTGCAGCTGGCCTCCAGTGAGGAAACCTGTCAAAAAACTTCCTATAATAGACCAGTCCTAAATACTTGTCTAAATAGCTGATCTTGTGTCTCTTCCTTTAGTAGTGATGGGAACAAAGTTGTATTCTGTGCAGTACCTCTTTGGTGCATGTGTGGACTAGTCTGTTAAGTGATGTGATTCTTAAAGGCTAGTAATTCATTATGATTTTAGGGATCAGGATTTTATCAGAAGTGAAAATGTTTTTGCTTGTCTGTTAACATTCTTGTGAAAGTGTTCTCTAAGGTATGGACTTTGTACTGCCTGATGCTGGACAAGCACTCATAAACCTGTGTTATTAGTATGAAGTGACTTTGAAATAGCTAAATCTTGTGCTGAAGGAAAAAATTCAGGCTTTGGATTTAAATAATTCTGGAAAATGCTTATGTAAGGCAACCCACAGAAGTCTCTCCCATGCTAATTTATTCTATGACTTTAGCTTTGAAGAGTAGTATTCTGTACCTGGTAGAGCAGAGTGTACTATTGCTGTCTGCAAGTCACTGCAGAGCTATAATGTGATTTTTAGCACTAAAGATAAGAAAAACAGGAAAAAAATTCAAAACCAAATGAAGAGGGGAAATGAATTCTCATTAAAACAACAAAACAGAACAACAGTTCCATTTCCACAATTCTCATCTGCTTGTCTCCCCTGAAAAGGCATAAGGGATTATTATATTGAAGGCAAAATGTGTAAGAAAATACCAAGAACTGAAGTTATTTTGCTCTTTTTCTTCCTTTCTTATGGAGATAACCATTAATTATTAATGTACAGCCTATTCTGTATCTGAAATGAAAGTACATGTATTTCTAAAGAAGGTGGTGGTTTAATAAATAGAATGACAGAGTCAAACTCCATGAGCAGAATTTAAAAATAATTAATAATTGAGGATTTCTGACTTTATCTCATTTACTTCTTTGGGGCCTGATGATTTTTAAGTGGTGGCTGACCTCCCTTTTTATTAAGAGATTGATTTCAAACTGAATATCCAGAACCAATAGACAACTTTTAAATCTTGAGCACTTGCTGTGGATAAACTGTGAGTCTGAGAGTTGCTGATGTAGAGGCACTGTTTTCCCTGACCACTCCACAAAAGGCAAAACAGGCCTCTGAAGGCTTGCTTTCCTGTAGGATGTTTTATCTGTTACCTTTCTGTACACTGGCTCAGATGCTTGAAAATGCTATAATTAATTAAAAAGAAAAATATTTTTAAATTACAGACAATACTTAGGAGCAAGGAAAAAAAAAACAGTGTAAGAAGATGAGAAAGCTCTGGACATGTGACAAGGAGCATGAAAACTTCTGTCTAGATCAGGAGACAAGTTCACTCTTCATGACTTTTTTTTTTCCTTCTCTGTGGTTTTGTTTTTGCCATAGGAGGCAGCTACTGTGAGGCATGAATGTAGGGTCATGGAATTTATCTGAGGCTTATCAGGTGTTTTATTCATCACAAGATAATGCAGAAAATTACTTCTTAATCTATTGGAGATGGTAATATTGGTTATGAAAGCAGGAGCACATGTTAACTTGCACAAGTTAGTCTAACGCTGGCTGGGCAGTGATGAATGTGTCCTGTTATAACCTATTTTCTGTGCGTGTAGCTGAAAGCAACTCTTTTCAGGTATAATTTATTTCTCCTGATGAAGCAGCATTTCAACAATCCTGTGACATTTCAAAATGAATGTGGAAAGAAGAAGAGTCTTATTATTTCCTGGTACATGTATTTTTTTCCTGGTATTCTCATGTTCTTTTTGCTTTTAGATAACGTAATTGCTTTAAGGACATAATGGAAGTGTTTTGTGAAGAGTATTCAAAATAGGTAATCTCCTGTTGCAATTTTTTTAAGTTTGCTGTGAATTGCAGAGAAACTGACATGTTATGAAACCCTGTGAATCACAGTGACTGCGGAGGTGAAAGGTGAGAAAATTAGAATGTTTTGTCTAAATAAAACAAGTAAATGAAAACTTTCTGCTTATTACTTCCAGATTTTAAGTGCTTGCTTTCTAGAAATAGTGTAATAAGAACAAACATCTGATAGTGATATGCTAATTCATTACAGCTGTTTTTTCTGTCTTTATTTCTCAATATTTCCCTTGAGCAAATAATAGAATATACTGAGTTGGAAGGATCCATCAGGATCATTGAGTCCAATTTCTGGCCCTGTGCAGGACATCCCAAGAATCACACTGTTGCCATGATGATTTTTTGCCTTTTCTTTTATACCCCTTTTGTAACTTTTTATAACTTCTGTATTCTTAGTGGTTTTTTAGCCTACTTTCTTGGACTTTTTTGTCAAGCTAGGAGACTGAACATTTCAGAAGCTTTGTAGTTAAGGATCAGTGTGCCCCAGACACCAAGGTCCTCTCTGGAACACATTTTGTAAACTAAGATAGAACCATCCAGGGGAAGGTTCCTTGGGAAGGGGGGGCTCACTTGAACCTCTCACAGGGGAATCTTTGATAGACATGCTAATTAGTAAGATCTGTAATGTTATACCTTATCTATCATGTGTGTGCATTGAGGTGCATTTGACCTGGATGTGGTGCACCTAGGGATCCTTAAAATAAATGCAGAGATAAAACCCATTTTTCCCTTCTAACCGTGTTTGACTCTTAATTTTAAGACCAGGAAAAGGCATCAATACCATGTGCCTGAGAGCATTGTCCAAAAACTTCTGGAACTCAGACTTGGTGCCACTTCCCCGGGGACCATGTTCCACTGCCTAACAGCCCTCTGGGTAAAATAGAAACCTTTTCCTGATATCCAACCTAAACATCCCTCGCACAGCTTCATGCTGTTTCCTTGAGTCTGCTCACTGGTCGTGAGAGTGAAGACATCAGTACCTGCCCCTCCTCTTCCTCTTATGAGAATGCTGAAGGCCACAATGATGTCTCCTCTCAGTCTCCTCTTCTCCAGACTGAACAGACCAAGGGATCTGAGCCACTCCTCACACAGCTTCCCCTCAAGACCCTTCACCATCCTTGTGGTCCTCCTTTGGACACTCTCTATCAGCTTAATGTCATTTATATTGTGGTGCCCAAAACTGCACACAGTGTTCAAGGTGAGGCTGCCCCAGTGCAGAGCAGAGCAGGACAATCCCCTCCCTTGCCCGGCTGGCGATGCTGGGCCTGATGCCCCCCAGGACACGCTTGGCCTTCCTGGCTGCCAGGGCACTGCTGGCTCGCGTTCACCTTGCCATCAACCAGGACCCCCAGGTCCCTTTCTGCAGCACTGCTTGTTCCCCAGTCTATACACACACACAGGGTTGCCCTGTGCCAGGTTCAGAATCCAGCACTTTCCCTTGTTAAACTTCATATGGTTGACGATTGCTCAGCTCACTGATTTGTTGCGGTCTCTCTGCAGGGCCTCCCTGCCCTTAAGGGAATCAAGACCTACTTCTAGTTTAGTGTCATTGGCAATCTTACTTAATATTCCTTTGATTTCTGTGTCCAAGATGTTGAAGGAAAGTGGGCTAAGGATGGAGCTCTGTGGAATCCCACTAATGAGCAGACTCCAGTCTGATGTCACCTCATTCACTATAACCCTTTGTGCCCAACCCATGAGCCAGTTGCTCACTCATCAGGTAACATCTGGCTGTGTGCTGGACATTTTGTCTAGAAGGAGAGACGGTATCAAAGGCTTTGCTGAAGTCCAGAAAGATTACATCTACTGGTTTTCCTAGATCAGCTCAGTGGGTTACCAGGTTATAGAAGGAAATCAGGTTTTAAAAGCAGGAGTTCACCCTCATGAAGATGTGCTGGCTGTTACTGATGACTGTGTTGTCCTCCCAGTGTTTTTTCAGTACCTCCCGGAATAATGTTTTCCATGATCTTATGAGGCACTGAAGTGAGACTGACAGGCCTGTAGTTTCCAGAGACTTCCTTCTTGGTCTTTTTGGAAATCAGAACAATGTTTCCCAGCTTCCAGTCAGCTGAGACCTCTCTGTATTCCCAAGACCACTCCAAAATCATTGAGAAAGGTTTTGTGATGGCATCAGCCAGCTCTTTGAGTATTATCAGATGAATCTTATGGGGCCCCATGATTTGTAGGGATCCAGCTAAGTAGTTTAAAGGTAGAACTAAGGTGAATCCAACCTGGAAGGTTGAAATTATTTTCTCATTGGAAAAGCTGTTTGGTCAGAATAGGTTTCACTATTTGCTCTCACTTTTTCTTTCTGTTTTGAAGATAGTTATTATGGAGAATCCAACTGTGCAGTAACTTTACATATTCAGATTTCTGCAATGTTCTGCAATGTAAGCCAAGTTTTGTTGTTAAAGGTTTCCCAGACAACAGAAGTTCTTAAGTCAGATGTGCTCCTAGGTGATTTCACTAGTGGTCTCTCAAGAGAATAGGATACAAGAAAAGGAAATGCATGGGACTGGATGACAATTTCAAAGGGCCCAGCAGGAACTTGTGTGTCTCAAAAAGTCATCATAGGAAATGACTAAGGCTGTAGCAGTATCAGAAGTTGTAAATGAAGCTTGGAAACAAGTGGAAAGTTACTGAGGCAACAAGGCAGGCAGGTAGAGACTTCAATGAGCTTAGTGCAGGTGGATGCAGTGAGATTCACCTCACAGTATGAGCTTATTTTTTCTCCCATTCAGTTATCTAAATTGTGACAGGGCTATATTTGATTCAAAATAACTGTTTTGAAGATTGCAACCTTTTGATTTTAGATGTGCATTTTGGTTTCAATAAAGTATTTCCCTAATGTTTAGGTATTAGAGTTATTTTAAAAGCTAGCATTAAAACATCTGTCAATCTTTTACATTTACAATGGAAGAACACAGATATTGTGTTGTATGAAAACACAATTTAATCAGAATTCAAGCTTTGAGCTTCACAGTTCATGTGGACAAGAACTACAAAGGCTCAAATTCATTTTTGACGCAGTGTGTTTGAAGTTGGTGGGATATGCTCTAATGCTGAGCATATAAACGTTTAAATATAAGAATGTGAAAGTCTAGGGATCCTATGAAGCTTTTACGGGTTGAGAAAATTAATTCACATAAGCCATTAAGAAGGCAGGCTCCCTAGTTATGACTGTTCTCTCTTAGTAGAGATTGGACAACCTTACTGAAAGGCAAGGTAGTTACTTCTTTGAAGTACTGAGAAGACTTCAGAGATGTCTTTTTTCACACTGTTGCATCAAGCATGCCTTGATGTGAATACAGCCGTAATGATTTTTTCCTCTGTCAGTGTTGGACTGTGACTGTATAGGTGCCATTTCACATTCCAGCTAGGGGGACATTACTCAGACTACATAACAGTTACACTGCCTACAGTTGAAAATCTAAGCTGAGTAATTAAGAAAATGGAGAGTACGAGAGGTGGGTTGCAGTGCACAACAGTCTTAATGGTGCAGAAGAAAGTGGCTTCTTTAGCTGAGACACAGTGCTGTTAATAACAGGAGTTTTCTGCGGTGCTTAACAAAGGTTACAACTAGCAAAATTGCAAAAAAAATCACAGAATGATATTGTTCAAAACCTGACCAATGAATATCATTCTGTTAATAAATTCTCAAATAAGTTCCTAATTTTGAGTCAGTAAGGAAATGCTGCTGTGATTTTGGTTTATCGAAGGTTTTTCTCATTCTTATGAATAAGATGCTTCCAGGCTACAGAGAGGCTGGTTTGGATTTTGTTTCCTTACAGACACAAGTTAATCACTGCATGCCAAATAAACAACAACTATGAGATATAAGCATAATTTACTACTTGCATCTTTAACCTAATGTCTGCTGCACTGCCGTTTCCTTGTGTTGCCTCAATGAGAGAGCCAAATCGAGAGCCAAATATTCCCTCAATGAGAGAATAGCAGAGCAGCAACTGTGTACAAAAATGTCTGTTAAAGCAGAAGTTTGCCTTAGCTGTTTCATCCGTTCTTTTGGAAAGGGGATGAGGATAAGAACCAACATCTTCACTCCTGCATACTTTTGGAGGGGTTTCTAAATCAGAGAGGAAGTTAGGTTCCTGTGCATGATGACTTAATTTGGCTTAAGAAAAAATGCAGCTCATCCATGTTCTGTAGATCGCTCTTTGCACTCACAAAAATATTCTTGTGCTTCTCTTTTCTCATCATAAGCACCTCTTTTTCCATGTTTCATCACATGTGGGACTATTTGAACCTCCCACAATTCAGTCTCCCTTTTAAGGAATTAGTTGTATTTAATTGTATACTTGTGATTAATTGTATAAAAGTTATCAGGTTTTTCTTGGGAATCAGTAGTTTATCTGTGTGCGCCTTCCCTGGACTGTTCTCTTTGCATGTGTTAGCTGTCCTGTTCTTTCCTTCAGACTTTCTGCAACACTGAGACTGCCATCTCTATGCATATTTTTCTCTTCCCACTCCAATTTTCATATATATATGTGTACGAATGTGTGTATATAGATATCCATACAAAGTATTTTTGAAAGATGAGTCATAAGGATGTATTTATATTGTGCTATTTTTGAAGAATAAGCAGAAGTGCTATTAAACTGAAAAGCATTGATGGGCTCATCCCACTTTTTAATTGGGTTTCTTATCTATAGACAAGTACAGGATGGCTGAAGCAATGTCTCTTTACCACAAGTGACTCAGTATCTGCCACCCACTAATTTTCTTTTTTTTTTATAATTTTGTTCTCACAGCTTTTCCTCCTTTGTTTCATTTTCTTAGAAACAGCAGTGTCGTTAATATGATGCTCAAACTGCTACCTGGCTCTTTCTGAGTCAGGCAATTTGAGGCGTGGGCTGGGGCTTAGGGTTGTCTCAGACTCCACCTGCCAGAATTGGAAGGGCTAGTGAGAATATCTGGTACTCCTATGCCTAGTCAGGGGTCTTATGACATAAAAAATGCCATTTAATGTTGAAACTGGAGGCAAGGCTTAAAAAAGTTACCTGTCCAAATACGTGTTCTGTCTGGCTTTTTCCTCTTCTGTTTATTTATTTTTTAACTTCTGGCGAAGGTTAAAAGACTGTAGTGACAAATTTGTATGAGGACATTTCCTGGTCCGTTTCCAGATGCTCGTTTGGCATTGTAACATGATAGTAAGTGATTCTCATTTCTGGGCAGAAACTGAGATAGTCTCTGATAGAGCTAGTCTCATAGTTAATATTATTTAATGTCACCATTTTGAGGGTAATCTTTAGTTTTGCACTGAAAATATAAGGTGTATTCCATTTGCATAAAAGTTAAAATGTTTTTAATATCCTATTGACAGTGACTCTAAAAAAAATTAAATCCTACAATCTTATAAGAGTGTTTTGCTTCACTTAATAATGTGGCATTAGAAAGTTATAGCTGATTGTGCCTGCTGTGCTAATGACCCTGCTGCAAATGATGATGTTGCTACAGGCAGAAAGGGAGAGGGAGATCATGGTTTATTGCTAGGTTGTTTATTGGGATGGGTGTTCTACTAGCAGCTGCTTATCTCAGTACAGAGTGCATGCTAAAGGAAGGAACACTTAAGTCAAATTGATAAAGATGAGGATCTTTCATTGTTCCAGTAATCTGAGTAGATGGAATGCCTATACCGTCATAATCAGATCTAGAATAATGAGAGTATGGTCTCAGGTTATTTCTGTTAAAATCCTTAGGTGTTTTCTTAATTCATTTTATTAAAGGCAGAACTTCAGCTGCTGTAATTGCCAGGCCTCTGGATCTCGATGTTCCCTTTAACTAGAAGTCAATGATCTGCTGCCAGGTGGGGAGGAGATGGTGAACTCAAATTTTCTGAGGTAAATCAGCTGTTAAAATGTTGATTCTGCTGGAATCAACTGTTACACTGTTAGTGTGATAGTTGTGTATTCATTCACACAACACTTAAAATTGGTGTTAAGGGCTGGTAATGGACAAACAGCTGATTCAGTGCATAAGGAAGTGGATATGAAAAGTATAGCTAACAGGTATTACCTGGGCAAGTACTCCACTTGCCTCCACCTGTCTTTGTTCAGTGGAAATTTTTGACTTTTTAAGGGTGTTTTCTAGATATCCCACAGCTACTGTTTCATTCAGCGATCCAGTGTATCTGGGGTACACATGCAGGTAAGGAATCTAGCACATACATGGTAGATCTGCTAGAAAACAAGTGTTTTCAAAAATGGCTTGTGTAGATGTGGTACATATTCACTTAGACTTCTCTGGGCTTTCATACACGTAAAACACGTGGCACAGCACGTCAACTGTTTCATTCTTGAAAATCTTGCAGTCCAGGAGAGCTATAGTTCTCATTGAAGAAAGAACCTTTTGTTCATTCCCAAGTTTTAAGCAGTGACTGATAGATTAGGAATGCATCTTATTGTTTACACTAAAACTCCTGGAGGGCTGATGTAATATGGAAGAAATACGAGATTTAAAAAGTTTCTTACAAATTTTTTGATACCAAATTGCAGTAATGTAGGCAACCTGCTCTTTTGATTTCTTAAATACTTGCTCTGAGTTGTCATGGTTATAGTCTTAATTTCAGTTAGTTTAAAGGCAAGCACCATTGTTTTCACTTTGATTTTAGAAATATTTTTGTGCAGATGACCATATACTTTTTCTTTGTGTACTTCAGCATGGTACCAGGCATGTGAGAGGTCAGAAATTCTGGCCTAATCATTTGCCCTATTTCATTGCAACAGAGGTTACAAATGAACTGCTGAATTGTTACCCTTACAGAGGCAAGATGAAATTAGGAAAGGGAATAATAATTAGAATATATTTAAAACATACCAGTTCAAAGATTATTTTTGTGGATTGCTTAAAAGGTCACTAAATTTAAAGTGTATGGATGTTACAGAAGTGTATCTGACTTAGTTGAAAAGAAGTGCTTGAAGTGAAAGTTACTCTTGGTACATATTGTTGTTAGTTTTTCATTTGTAGCCTTAGAAATATTTATGACAGAATTCTTTATTGAATTTGGAACCTATAAGCAGATGACAACAACAGAAGGAAAAAAATTCCAGTTAATCTGTTCTCATCATATAGCTAGGTCTGACCTTTCAAAAAAGTATTATAGTTCTTGGGAGAGAAGAGAAACAAAAAAAAGTTAATATTTTTGAAGGGCATGTCTCATGGCTATTTCTTTTCTCTCCACAAAGAGAACTGAAATTTTTGTTGAACACAGTCATCCATTTGCCAGACGTTGTGGGATGTGTCTGGAGAACATTGGCAAAAAAAATCGAGATCTTTCGTTGCTGTTGAAGAAAAACACACAGTTAAGACATGAATACATTTTACAGGCTACAGTCTACCTATTGCAGCAAGTGGACTTAGAAACAAAAATTTTTATAATGTAAAAAGAGCTCAATGCTTCAAGTCAAATGTTTAGGTTCTTCAATTCTGAATCAGAGTTCTTTATGTTGGAATGGATCTTGAGTGTGTGCAGTGTAAATGTGTACATCTGATTTTTGTATATCACATAAAACTTTCCATTGAAATGTAATTCTACTTGACAGCATCACATGAGAACTGATTCACACACATAGATATACAAGATTAGATTACAGCTCATAGTAATAAATAATTTTGTTTCAGCCTTGTTGGAAAACAGCTCCTGACTTGCAAATAAGTCTTGAACAGAGTCCTCAGAAAGAGAGCAGAAATAGTCTGTCTCAGCAGCGTGGGAGAACAAATATTCATCTTCTGGATTTCAAGGGACCTGTATGAAGAATGTGATTTCAAAGCCTCTTGCCTATCATTTCTTCTGAATTTTTTGCTCTTAAAAGTGCTCTACAGCACTACAGGGGCTGGGCTCCTGCAGAACTTCATTGTGTTTTCTTCTGTGATAGAGGTTATTTTCTCAGATGGCAGTGATTTATTTCATGAAGTTCTGTGTGTGACCACAGCAACTGTTGACTTACCCTGAGTTACATGGGCTGTGGTGTGCTGCCATCTCCACAAAGTCTTCCTGCCATGACACTTGGAGATTTTGATTCCTCTTTAGCTGCATGCTCAGCTTGTTACTACAGTTGGGCTATTCTTGCTTAGCCAGGATGGTACCTGGAAGTAAAGCCTAAGACTGGTTTGTTGGTGGTCAGGCAAATAGTGATAGGATCTAAACACTCAGAAGAAAGAAATTCAAAAGTTATTTGCCATTTCTGAATTTGGCTGTACTTTGTGCTGATACAGTTATAGTATGTGACTCTACAGTCTACATTATGCAAAACTTGCCTTTGTCATAAATACTAATCCTGGCATCATGCTGGGCATGTGTATCCTTGAATACATGGAGCTGTGCTAGATATCACGAGAGAACGAGGGCTGATGCCTGAGAGAAATGTAGTCTCGACTCTCATTTGGTCTTAGATGCATCCAGTAACAATCTAGAGGGGACTTAGAAAATTCCTTATCGGTTTCCAGATGACAGATAACTGTTCAATCAAGCTTTAAAAAATTTGTGGCTCTTTGTCATTTTAACTCTACCCTGTGTTTCATCTTAGGCTCAAGAGCTCACTTGCACAAGCATGTTTTCACCTCTTTGGAGGATCATTTTAAGGAAATGCCTGTCATGATAAGAGATGTCCTTCAGAGACCTGGTAGAGGAGATGACCTGCTGAGAGCTTGTTTAATGTGGACAAAACCTCAGCTAGTTCCAGTAGTCTGCTCTGAAACCAAAAGGGGCTGAAATTCACTGAACTTGTGGAAGGTATCTCTGCATTGTTTTATCTACTTCTCTGTTCTTCAGACATCTTTTTCACTCAACAGCCTTTCTTTGTGCTTACTCGAAAAGAAGCAAATCCTCTCTCCCACCCCAGCCCCCCCACCCCATTTTCTTTTCATAAATGGTTAGATAGTACAGTTTACTGATACAGAATTTCAAAATTACTTTCTCCCCTGGAAGAATATTTCTTGATACCTCCTAGGACTTGGTAGCATATAGTCTTATCATCTAATCCCCCTTGTCACTGGACAGCTGTTGAGCATATAATCTTGCCCTTTGTACTACCAAAGGATCTTTATTCTGCTGATTAACATGGATAGTCATCCAGGTGACTGTGTACTTTCCAAAATTCTGTCATTGAAAAATGTGACTGGTGTTACCAAAACAGTTTTTTACATGAAGGCAACTTATAAAGCTGTGGAATAAGACTGGGCTTCAGAATGATACATGAGGAAACCTGCTGGTAACCTCCCTCTTGTCTGATGCATTTTAATTCATAACTATCCTTTCATGTAGTTTTGACTTTCTTTGACAATTTAATCTCCTGTGGTTTATGTGATCTCTTGATATGTGTCAGTATATCCAATGTTTTATTACAGTCAGAAGAGTAAAAAATTATTTTTACACTCCCCCTGTATTCAGAAATCTGGCCTTTTTTATCCAAGGAGTCTGTTTGGTCCATCCAACAAGCTTAATTTTTGCCAGATTTCTTCAAATTATTAGTCCTAAATGCAGTGGAAACAGCTAGCTGCTTTTTCTGCACAACTGTATGAAAAAGTCAGGGTTTTTTTTTTTGTTTTGGGTTTGTTTGTTTTGTTTTTTTTAGTTTTGGGGAGGATGGTTTGCGAGTCTCAGGACTACCAGCTAACAGCATTATTGATGGAGTTTAATCCTGCATTTACCTGTATAAGAAGTTTAATTTTAATAAAGAACCAGGGAGACCATAGCAAGGATGAGGTGTGGCATTTATGTTCCTCAAGCAGCCTTTTGATTGTCATTTGCATTAAAATGTCTAAAAACTCCCACATATGTGTATCTTTTAAGTCTTCTGCTTCCAGTGGAATAACTTATAATTAAAAAATAGTCTTGAAACCTGACATATATTTGGCTTGACATTGCCGTTACATAAAATTCTAGACTTTTTGTAAATGCAGGCACTGTCGTTTGTGATCCAAGTTTGACAACTTAGTTGAATCTTTCTACTGAAACAAAGGGTTTTAAGTACTGAATGCATTTGACAAAAATTCTGCTGGCAGAGGATGGCTCCCATCCTCTCTTCTGTGGAGACCTTGCTTTCCATTCTCCTTTTTGTGGATGTGAAGGTTCCTGGGAAGAGACCGGAGTAATTCTAGTCAGGGAGACAGGAGAAGAATTTTTTAAAGGGAGCAGATGAAAGAGCTGAAGTTGGAACATCTGAACAGTTCACGTGACAAAGGGGCTTTAAGTGCACAAGATAAGCAGAGGAGTCTTAGAGGACCATTACGACAACACATGGTAACATCAAATATTGGTATGTGGGCAAAGCCTTGATGTGTCAGTCTCAAACAACATGAAAAACTCAGGCTTTTTATGCTCCAAATACACATGGCAATCGGTATAATTTACAGGTTTTTCCCTCATAGAAACGATCTTATTTATATAGCCAGCGGGGAGAAAATAACCTTTGTCGCTGGTGGCAGAACCTAGCATTTCAGGAAGTTGCCTCGAGGGCTTGATGAAGTTGAACTGTGTGCCAGGTTCTACTCCCTATTGTATTCTAAACGAAATACAGTTTACATCTTTGCTTCCCTATGATCACCTCAGTCATATCAATAATGTTCCTAGATACAAACTAGAGTTTGCAAGATTGCATTATTTCCCCTGTTCCTGGCAAATGTTTGCTCTTACGCAACTCATTGCCATAGGTTTCCTCATCAGGGTTCGGGTTAACCAATGGTACAGCAGTAATTCTGACCACTGTGTAGAAACACTTCTACACAAGGATTTTTACACTAAGCAGGCTTTAACAGAAAAGCTGGCTATTGTCAGCGGTTATCTCTCTGTGTGTCTTTATCACTGCATGGGTATCACTGTATGATTTGTGCAGTACTGGTGAGCAGAATCCTCTCAGAAATCCTGGGGGAACGTGCTTGATCGTGGAGGTTGGGCTATATGATCTCCCAGTGGTCCCCTCCAACACTGAACATTCTGTGAAAATATCAAACCAAAACTGTGTCTCTTACAACATTTTTCCCTCTTACATCTTTTTCTTAGCCTTGTGCTCTGAAGGGAATTTTCGTTCAAAGAAATGTCAAATAGAGTTGCATTAATTGAATGAATGGAATGGGCAAAGGGCAGAAACAGTATAAATTAGTGCATGAAAGTATAATTAATTGAGCTGAGAAAAGTCTAAGATTCTTGTTTCAAAAGCTGTACAGGACTTTTAGGATTTCTATTACGATTTTAGTTTTGATGCATATGTTCTGCGTTTTGTTATACGCATCAAGATACTGGGTAATTTTAATAAAGATTTCAAATGTTAGGGCATTCCTAATTTTCCTAACTTTCCTCTCTGTAATCTACTTGCAGTCATAAAATAAAGTCAATTAAAAATTCCTATATTACCAAGTGTTGTTACATACTGAGCTTTAATATTTGTGCTGTAAAGTAAATATGTAACATAGTGTTTTATGCAAGAGTGTTTAGGAGCACTGTTGCTAAACTGCTTATGAATATTAATCTGGTAGCACACCTCTCTAGAGCAGAGGGTGCCTGTTAAGGGCTAGTTGCAAGGGGAAAAGCTCATCAGTGCATTATGTAGTTTAATTTAACGATCTGAATTACCTTGGCATTGCAAGAAATATTTATCTGATTTTAGAGTCAACTTAAGGAAGCTCAGCTGCCAAGATGCAAGTTTTAAAGAAATCAGATAGTGAAAAGACAAAACACTCCTCTAGATGAGGAAGGTTTGAGGCCAGGTTGGGTGGGGCTATGAGCAACCTGGTTTAGTGTAAGGTGTCCCAGCCCCACAGCAGGGGGATTGGGAGGAGATGATCTTTCAAAGGTCCCTACAAACCCAAACCATTCTGTGATTCTATGAATGGAGAGCAAAGCTTGGGAAAATGTTCTTTTGGTCCTGTTACTATTAAATAAAGTTGATGTTCCAATACCAGAAGAAGTGGAACACAATTCTAGTTGGTTTGTTTTTAAACTATCAAGTTACGCCAACTACACAATCCTTTGAAAATGAATTCTGAACTAGTTGCACATGTGTATTTATAAAAAAGGAAAAACAAACCAAAACAATGAAAAAATTGTATTTTGGATCGATCAACAATTTCCAAATTCTGATCCAAATGCTGAACATTAAAGCTACAGTATAGAAAGAAGATAGACTAGGTCACTTTCTGTGGGCAGTTTCTCCAAGCAATGAAGTGCTGTAGTTAAAACAGTATTACAGTAATATTGCATTTATTTTCAGGATTATAGGGAGGAGATGGGGCTTTGTGGTTTGGTTTTGGGTTTTGTTGTCTCACTCCAAATTATTAAATACCAATTTTTGCTTTCTAGAGTATAAGACTATGCATTATTTATGTAACAGAGAGTGCAAAAATTCAGAAGAAGATTTAAAATGCTGGCACCCTTCCAGGAAAAGACTAAAATCTAAACATTGAGCAGGTGCCTTGTGTAATTGGTGGGTTTGTTCTTTTCCAGGGCTTAATCTTCGTATCTATAAAGGGATATCAATAATGCAAACATATATCTACTTATAAAAAAATCAGCAATAAATTTGTAGTCCCCATATATACAGATACGGAACCATAATACAGGTTGCTGAACCATATCAAAACCAAGGGGAAGAGGCTTAGTTATTTGGATATTCTCCATTCTTCCTTATGATTACCTCATCTGGAATGGGATCTGCCAGAGTGCTTGGGATCATTAGACCTCCACTCAGCACATGGCAAGAGGGATGTGACGGCATGATTTTCAGCACAATCTCTCACAATCACAGATGTGTTTAGACAGTCCTGTCTGTCATTCATACCGTATCTGAACAGATTGGGCCCCTGAAAAAGTTTCTGCATTTCATTCTGCAAGCTGGCACGCCAGAAACCAAATTCCATGTCGTAAATTTATGTGCTGTTTTGCCCATGAAGGACTCGTGGAAGGGTTACTTTGAGCTGGGCTGCAGTGACGTATACTCGAGCATGGGCTTCCTCTGCTGACGACCCAAGGATCTCTGAAGTTATTAAGGGAGATAACAGGCCCTTTTGTGCTTTTTTAAAATTAACTTGTTCTACTTAGAGCATAGTGAGATTCTGTTCCTAATCTTTTCTGCTCTGTCATGACTCAAATCGTGGGACTCACAATAAAGGCAGAGGAGACAGGTGTTTTAGGCTAACACAACCAGACTAGAGCTGTTTTCTTGCCTGAAATAAAAAGACGATGTCTGTTCAATGACTTTTTTAATAGCTTCAACATAATGTAAATTGGATTTTGAACACATTTCCTAAATGTGGTGTGAAAAACTTTGTCATTTTAGAGAGATAGTTTTTGATCTTGTGGGGTCTAGATAAATACCTTGGATAAATCAGGCTGTTGTTGAAGTCCCAGTCAACTTTACCTTGGCCTAACTTTTCACAATACTGAATTTCTTCTTCCAAAATGCTTCCTAATTAAGAGTTTGCAAAAGACTCTCAAAAGATTTATCTAGAAACAATTTTTGTTCCTAGTCATCAATAAATAATCATGGAATGGCACCAAAGTCATTGTGAGAGATCCCACAGTGGTGTTGGGCAAGTTGATCTGTCCAGCCCTCGGGTCAGAACAGGGTCAGCTGCAGCAGGTTGCTTAGAACCACGTCCACTTGATTCTGAGTATCTCTAAGGACAGACATACCCCAGGACCTCTTTGGACAAGTTGTGCCAGTCCATAACCGTCATCACCACTGAAAAGGCTTCTCCTTCTTTTTAATTTCCTGGATATCAACATGTGCCCATTGCCTGTTGTCCTGCCACTGTGAACCACCAAGAGTCTAGACCCACATTCTTTTCTCTCCTCATCAGGTATTTATATGTGTGGATAAAATCACTCTGAGCTTTCTATTCTCCAGTCCAGCCCTCTCAGCCCCTCTTCCTATGATAACGGTTGCTTCAAGCCCTTTGCCATCTCTGCCCTTTGCTGGACTATCTCTGGTAGTTCCATGTCTCTCTTGTAGTGAGAAGTCCTACTGAACATGGCGCTCCAGATGCAGCCTTACCAGTGCTGAGTAGAGGTGAAGGACCATGTCCCTTCACTTGCTGGCAGTGGTCTTCCTAATGCACTCAGGATGACCTTGGTCTTTGCTTTGTTGTCCACCAGAACCCCCACGGCATTTTCTGACAAGATGCATTCCAGTTAGTCAGCCTGTGCTGGAGCTTGAAGTTATTGCTTCCCTGGGACAGGACTTGGTACTTCCCCTTGTTGAGCTAATTAAGGCTACTGGCAGTCTCTTTCTCCAGCTTGGAGGTCCCTCTTCCTTGCAGCACACCCATTTGGTCTGTCAGCCACTCATCCCACATTTGTGTCATCTGCAGGTCTAATGACAAATAGGTCTGTGCAGAGAACACTAGTTGTCTTGCTCTAAATTGCTGCATGAAAATGACTTCATTTCCTTTCTCAAAATGCTTCAAAATGTTTCAGTTTATGATGTTGCTAATGTGATTCTCTGAATTAATTGTGTCAATATCTTCAGCTCTGTCTGTTGGATACTATCACGTTCCATGCTGAGAAGGACAAATCCTACTTCTGCTGTCAGCTCAGAAGTCTTTGAATAGGTAATTGAAACAGTCAGTCAACATCTGAAATTGTTAATGGTTTTCAGAGGTTCCAGGAGACTGATCAGATGTCCCTCTTATCAGATCTGCCTGATTTCTGAGCTCTCAGAGCCTATGGGTTACAGGCTAGGAAGGAGGTTTGTTCTCTCTGGTCAGTAGCATGCCAGTGCAATGCCTTCTGTTCAAAATTTGATTGCTTGTTAAACTACATCAGGCTATATGAAATAGCTAGGCATTCTCTTTTTTATTTTCCTTGAAACAGGCCATTATTCTTAATTATATGGTATGAAAACACTTGATGTGTATGTGATTTGAAATGTGATTTTAATTTTTTTTTTGAGTAAACAGTGGAACAACCCTTTTTTTGTGGTATGTCCTTAAATATAATCAAATATGTGGGTTTTGATGCAGGATATTCAGGGATTTTTTATATTGCTCATGTGAGGGGAAATGAAGAAAACATGTCTAGCAGTAATTTTTGCTGAAGAGTTATGTTGTAATTCTACAACCCCTCTAGTTTGAGGGGTTTTTAATACAAAGTTTTCTTACTAGCCCTTATTTTTCTTTCTTCTTAGGAGTCAAACTCTGCTCCTCTTAATTTCAAATAAGCAATTCTAAACCAATTCAACTAAATTGGAGTGAAAGATTCATTGCAAATTCTTGGGATATGCTCCAGGGAAGTCTTTAGGTTCCATCCTTCCTTTCTTTTCAAGATGAGAGATATGGTATTATGAGTTATCATTCTTTGAAAATAGAAGTGAGATTCTAATACTTACTGATTCTTGCTACTGATGAAGAAGAGAAAATATTTTACTGCGTTGAATAGCATCAATTTGCACAAGTGCATGTGAAATTAGACTAGGCACTTTTAAGTAAATCCTGCCATTTAAATTATCTTCTTCTTGTATTGCCCTTTGATTGCGGGATTATTTCAAAGCTAAATGAAATTGCCTGAAAACATCTGGCTACTTTTATACTCCGTGTTTGCCTGTGTGCACTGCATGGCATTTTGCTTACACAAAGACACATTGCAAATTCAGAATACCAGGAAGTAAGATTTTAGGTATGACCAGTCTTGCAGAACTTGCTGTTAGCTTTCCTGCGAAGCAGACCAGTCTGTCTCCATTGGCCACTGCAGCCAGCCTGCAGTGAATGTTGCTGCGGAAGTTCCACTCCCAATCCAGCTCAAAGCCAGTGCAGTCTGCTGCTGGATTACACCATGGCCCACCACGCCAACCCCCAGGGGAGCACTGCAGCCTCCACCCCTCCCTCTGTACTCCTTCTCTTTAGGCATCTTTGAGGAAATATCTTGACTCTGTAGGGAGCTACCCTGTGCAGCTCCTGAGAAGTCTGAAGCCTCTTTACATTTGCCCTGGGCATGATATTTACAGTCAGTTACAGATACAACACTTCTTTCAGCTTCTTCAAGGGCCTTTGTGCAAACAAAACGTAATTCCACAGGCTTTTTTCAGATAAAGTACTGGAACCTGCTGACTGGCAGGTCTGCAGGAGAAATGTGGGGGAAATGAAACCTATTCATTCAGGGGCTTCTAATGGCTGCAGTGAGAGTGGTATGCCTGTGGCTAATTCACAAAACAAAAGAAATGGCCCAAAAAATCAATTTGAAATGTAGAAAAGCGGAGAGAAAATAGTACGTGCCATGTTAATCTATGCACTAGTGAGGAATGAAAGGATAAAATGTCTTAATGAACCCAAACAAAATATACTAAACTGCAAGTATTTCTTGAAGCTTTTTGTGTATCAGCAGGTATTGGCAACCTCATTTAGACCATATTTAAGTGTTGTTGTTTGACTTTGTTGACAGGTCTTTTATATGCTGGTTAAAAATGTTGAAAGCTTCCAGCAGTAAATATTGAAACAAAGGAGAAGGTGGAATATGGCAGTGCAAGCAGGGTAAAGATGTGATATTGTAATAGGCAGGGACTTGTAGCCGTGTATCTCTGTGCTATAAGCAGAAAGGAGAAATTAGGGAAAAATAAAATTGTGGCTGTATTGAATTCAGATAACAATTAGTGGGTGAAGGAATGTTTCCCAAGTTTTAAAATTACATTTGCAGATTTTTAAAAATTTTGGTACTTATGTGTAGTTACTTTTGAAAAGATTTTTTTCAGTCGGATGTTCCAAGGTGTGCATGGACTCCATGGTCATGTACAATCCTGACTTGAGATAAGTTAGAATTGCAAATGTGACCCCAAAATAATCATTGCAGTGCCCTTTCTATCTAGCAAGGAGATCAAGATATTTCAGTAATAATCCCACAAAGGAATATTATTGTCATTACTTTAGTAATGCAATTCCATCTCTGGTTTAGAAGCAATACTCAGAATTATGAGTAATTAACTGCGGTCTGAGGGGAAAATAATATCTTTTTAATCCATTGATGTTTTATACAGCGTATTTTTCATAAAGGCAAAGCAAATGTTTTTCTAATAGTGTTATGGTTGTATTATGATGTTTAAGATAATTATTTTTTATCCTCTGTAACCAAATACACATACTTTTAGGAGATACCTGGTTTATTCTGGTTTTATAAAGACAATATTGCAAGAAAAATCTACAATGTCAGTTGTGGTGTTATACATTTTAGTGATATAACTCTAGTGCTGCAAAACAAGTAAATAATTACAAAGCAGATGTAAGTGGGGAAAACCATTTGCAGCCTACTTAGATTTTTCAAAAGCAAATGTGTCAGTGAAGATGACAGGTTTTGTGTGCATTAATGAAGTGAAGCCAGTAGTAAGTGAAAACATATTCTTCTGAAGTATAATAAAGGTGGCTGATGCCATCTTCTGGAGGTGGCCGTGATGATTCAGACCACCTAGGATTCTAGACTGAAAAACATGGGGTTTTTTTAAAGGCAGTTCAGGATGTTTCAAACAAACAAAAATTGTATTAGCTACAAAGTATGTTGAGAAGACATTGCACAGCTTGGTAGCACTTTGTCTGCCTGGGACTTATAGGGTGCTTTTCCAATGCTGGTTTTCCAAGTTTTCAGTAAGCCCTGAATTCACTAAGCCCTGAATCAAGACAGCTAGAAGCATTTGTCTCTAACTCACAGAAAATGATCTTGTGTAAGTTATCTAACATCTAATACTAAATGACTGGAGCTTTTTTGTTTTGTTTTTTTGTTTGTTTGTTCTTTGGTTTGGTTTTGATTTTGTGTTTGTTTTTTGGGGGGGTTTTTGAAGGTTTGCTATATCAGTACTTTGATGTCAGAGCAGTGTTCTAGAGTAGCTTTCCCAGGAGCAGCCTAAACCTGGAGCTGTGAGTCTGTACACGTGGCTGAATGTCAAGCCATGTAGGACCAAAATACTATATTCTCTCCAAGATCACTGACAGGTTTTGTCTTTCCTGATGCACCTCTGCTTAGGTGCACCTTTACTTGTTTGTTCAAGTGAAAGGATGATACATTTGACATTAAGAAAATCATGTCCTGCCTGTGTTTTAATGCTGCAGTTTACTCCTCTTTCTTCCATTCTTTCATTTCATTGACAGCTGAGGGGGAGCTTGTCTTCCTAGTACAGTGGTGAACCCTCCATAACAGGGTCGTGTAGCTTCTGTAATTCAGGCCTGCTATTGGCAATAAAGGGGCTTATAAAACAAAACAAACAACACAATACACCAGAGGAAGACTGTGAAGGATGTGGTTCTGTGTCTTGGGTATTTTTACAATCAGAGTGGAAGATTAGTCATTTTCTAATCTTATTTCAGGCTTCACTTCAATTGAGCCTTGGTTTTTTTTTAAGTTATCCCTTTCATAGAATATATTGATTCTATCTTCACTTCTCACTATGTTTTTGAGAGACAGACAGTAGTATCTTGATGGGGAAGCTGCTGTGTTTGGCTTTTAGAGGAGGTACAGGGTGACTGATGCCAATGCAGCTTCGGAACTGCCAGAAAATATTTGCTTTGGTTTATGTGCAAATGCTGCCAAAAGATGCACCCAGTAGTTAGTACTGAAGTAAAATAATAGATGGATTTTTTTTTTTTTTCTAAAGAACATAGTTTCCTAGATGCTTGTGTAGCTTTGGAGTTTTTTTAATTTCTATTTCAAATGAGTACATAGCAAGGAAAATTAGTTGTCTGCTTGCTGTCTTCCCTTCAGTGTTGCTGTGACAGGATACTGCTGTGCTTCATTGGTTACTGGAAAGCTACTGAAATAGGGGACAGAATATCTTATGTAAGTCACAGCAGGGAGCCCACAATTGCTCTTTTATTTTTGTAATATGCAAGTGTCTGACTGGTAATGAGAAGAGAGTTGTTGCTAATCACCTTTCTAAGCACAGTGATGTCTTCTCCCCCTCCCCCTAGAATATTGTGTGTATACCCTGTCCTTAACCTGTGCATATGTTAATGGTTGCACAGAGCTCCAAGCCCCCACGTTCCTTTTTGATAAAAGCAGGAAAGTCCCAGTAGCACAGCTCAGCCATGCATAGCCACGCTCCTGTCCTGTATGCTGATTTTGTGGTAAGGTGCCAAATGAAAGCTAAATGCAGTATTATTTAATTAAAAACAGGTTCTTATTTACCTGTTGCTTTCTCAAATGGTGGGCTTTTTTCCTTCAGTGGAAATTTGAGCAAGAGGTGAAAAGACAATTTCTTTCCTTTGTGTTTTGAGGGAGGATGGAACTCCAAAGTGCTCATTGACTGTAATGTTAGTGTGTGCTCCAACATATAGTGGCATATAGTGATGACTTCGTTAATTAATTTGTGAGAGGTTATAGTATAATCAGAAATATATTCACATATTATTAAATAAATATTATGTAAATGAAAGCTACTGAAAACAGTGTATGTGGAAATATGAAAAATTGCTCTGCTTAATGATTGCTTTGACAGCTGCTACAAATGGTGCTTTCAGGTCAGATGAGAAGTCAAGTTACTTCATTCCACCCTAGTAAGTATGTATGCATAGAGGAGTGTCACCTCTGTACAACCACACCAGGAATTTGTTCTAATTTTCCATTAAAACACATCGTTAATTTTATAGTTAGAATATATTGTAGTATTTGTGTGGTAAAAATTGCTTGTGTTATACCGGGCAATTATATTAAAATATGCAAACACTCTACATATTTATTAAAAACACACACTTTCCTGCATATTTAAAATGCTTTTGCTAGTTTTTTTTTTTTAATTTGCATCTTCAGGGAAAAATGTCACATTCTTCTGACAATATATGTTCAGTTTAATTATAAACATAGTAATTACAGTATTTATTTTCAGTAGTATTTGGCATTTTATTTAAGAATACTTGTAACTGAGAAATTGTTCCTACTGCTCATCAGTGAAAACTGTTCATTCTATTTATTTGCCCCAGTGCTGTAGGCTTAGGTTAAAATAACAGGTTAATTTTTTATTTTGAGAATTTGACAAAAGTGGGGAAGCTTTGTGAATGATGTCATAATGTTCTTTCTCAGGGCTGTAATACAAAAGGTTTACCTTATTGCACAAGCTAATTCCACTCTTCTCCTCAGAAATGTGGCCAAAAGTTTCGCATATTTGTTGCTTTCAGTGCTTCCTATTCTGTATTTCATCGTCCTGGCACCTTCTGAATCACTCGGATTTCACATCATTCCTGCTATTTAGTTCAAATGTAGTTCAACTGCCTAAATAGGGGGAGGTTGACCATATTTGTCACTACTTCTTTATGCCTCAATGAACCACCTTCAAGTTCATGCACAAATTTTTCCAACTTCCTATTTCACCTGCTTACTTTTCATCCTTCTTGCCTCTTCACATCATGAATGAGGATTTGACAAGCTGTTTCTCCTACAGATGTTTTGCTGCCTCTGTCTATGAGCGCAATATCTTAAACATTCTTCCTAGTTTAGCAGAATAGTCCTTGGGCATTCAGACTTAACTGTAGTTGACTGTATCTGAAGCTCTCCATCTGGATCTTTATAGATACACAGACAGATCTATGCAACTTTTATTTATTTAAAAAATGTTTCTTTTAAAATTCTTTTTTTCCTACCATTTCTTGGATTTCCCTCTGAGCATATGTTCTGTGGGGAAGAACAAATTAGCCCTCTAGTATTTGTACAATATTTGGTATTCCGGGGTTTTAAAAATAAATGTGCTTGGCAGTGCCTGCACATAAGAGAGAAATCTGCTGCCAAGCACCTACAGTTTAACTAAATCCATTTTCTGTTTTGTTTCAAAGTATGCAGGGACACAAGGCACTTAAACATTGAAGAAATATGGCCAGGATGTAATTCTAGCATCACTAAGATTGCAATGGTGCCCTCAAAGAAGTGTTGCAGGATACATGTTAGATGTTTAAATGCATACTTTTACAGGCAAGGACAGTTTCTCATCCTGCAGTTCTGGTTGAAAATCTTGAATACATCCATTAAAACCACTGGAGTGGTCCATGGGCTTTTTATATCTGTCTAACAGAGATCACTGTTCAATCAAAAAAGATGAATTGGATTCATTTTGGTTTTAGCTTTCCTGAGTTCACTTTGAAATTTTGGGCATTTAGGAATAGGTATTTTTATATGAAAGCTAGATTAGCTCCTACTTTTGAGAAGGTATTCAGGCATGGGAAAAATAGACAATGCTGAGGATGGGGTTTTTAAATTAATTTCCAACACCTAAGGAAACTAAAAGAGGTCAGAAACTCCCCTGTAGGAAAGAAAATCCCTGCTCTGTCATAGGATACAGTTCACATTCTTCCATCAAAGCAGCATGCAGGTATGGTTGACAGGATTCAAGACCAAGAGGAAATGCAGATGCTGCCTTGGGTCGGGCCAAGATTTGTGAAGTATGTTGTCAGCTCCGGCAGATGTTGGGCCAGGATCAGAAAAGCTAAGATCAAGTGGGCTTTCTTTATAGAGAAGGAAATTTTGTATTTCGAAGACCACACTCTGGACTGTTCAAAAATTAATTATTTCTCAAAGAATACAAAATATAATTTCAATTTTACCTTTTTCTTTCAATGTTCTTTCCTTTTTAGCAGGAACAGAGTATTTGAATTCCATAGTAAGCATTGATTCTTGTGGGGTATATAATTTCGATTGAAAATATTGACACAGCAAATATTCAGAAGTGGAAAACAGTGAGAGAAAAATACCTATTAAGCATCTTGAAGGTTGATAGTAATTTTCATTCCTGTTTATCACAAGTTGCCACATCTCAATGAAACTGACAGAAAGAGTTCTTTTATTAGATTTTACTCAATTATGCTTCAATAACCCACAATAACTGTAATAATACTTAGAAAAATTATATAAAAACTCAATAGAGCTAATGTGGGACAAAAAAGCTGATACACTGGAGAATAAGAATTTTAATGCAGACATTTCTGCATGTCTAAGTGATTAAGCCAGTGAAAGGAAAGCACCTATTTTCAGTGAAGATTTTTCAAAAATGTGATATAGTTGAGAATGGACCATCTAATTACCAGAATGGGAGTGAATCCTGTTCAGCAGTTCAGGTAAATACAAGCAGCTTCTTCCAACAGGGGAAGGATAACAGTTTTGAGTTTGATCTTTTACCCCTAAAATATAAATAGATAAGTTGGAATCCAGAAATCCGTTGAGTTTTTGTGGTGCTTATCAACACCTTTGTTAAAATCAGTGGTGTCTTTAATGACTATATGTAGACGCTGAAAAGCTTTGGTAGAGAAATTTTTCAGCTTTCTGCAGCATTCTGTGAGAGCTCTGTGGTTCTCATGAAAGCTATGATAAACACTGCTACGGGTTTTTGTAAACTAGTTTTTTATCTGTGCACCTTGGATCTGTTTTTCAGAGTTGTTATGGTACACAGTGAAATAATATTTTGAAGTAGGTGTTGTGAGCTTTGGCCAATAGGACAGGGAGTGGCTGGTTGAAGAATCAATAACCTCGTGTCATCTTTGGGAACCAAGTTATATAAATCAAATTGTAATTAATTAAATAACCACTTTCTTCCTGAACTTTGATTGTGTTGTTACTCACTGTTCTCAGTACATCACAGCGACAGCTATATTCAGGAGATGTGCATATTCTTAATGAAAATTAATTGTGAGATCAGATTGAGAGATCATTTTGATGAAATTTTCTGTCCTGTCTAGCATAGGAAATGTGCCAGGACATGGTCCCTCAGGCATTGATGGGTATTTAACCTACTGTTTAAATGTCCCTGCCTCGCTGATGTTCCTGTTTTCCCTCCTTAAAAGTAGGAGCAGAGTATGTTCTTAGCTTTTCAGGAGCGATAATCAACACTAATTGGTGAGTCATAACATTCTGCTGCAAGAAATAAAAAAAAACTTAATTCTTCTGCCACTTGAATTGCTCATTCTGTAAGTATTTCCAAAGTTAGTCTTTCTAATAGATCAGTGCTGGCATCCCTGTCCTCCTAATGCAGAGTTTATCTAGATTTTGCAAATCTCCAAGAGGTATCTGCTACTGTCAGAATCACCTTTCCAGTTTCCACCCATCTAGCACACCTCTGATGCAGCGGAGGCAGGGAGTCACTGGACAGCTGAGGTCAGTCAGGACAATTTTGAGAGTCCACACTCGTTGACCAATATATGAATATCATCCCAAACCTGCTGGAAAGTTTAACTTTTTATACAGGTTTTTAGATCCTTTTGTCCTCTGAAGTGTTGTGAAGATGTAGTGGGTTACAGATGTATATTCAAAGTCCTGATTAATTAAGACTATTGAAAAGGAAAAGTTATGAATGTTGGCTAAATATATGTATGAATCTCTGTTTTACAGATACTGTGTCTTTTGCATATCCAAGTTTTAATCAATCTCTATGTGACATCTGTTTTCATCATTTGTTTACTTCTCAGATGATACCATAGTTTTTAGTGCAATTACAAATACCTACTTAAAATCTACTACTAAAAAATTACTTGTTTTCCTGCTGCATCTCTGCAATGTTTCAGTCACTTACTATATAAAAAATTTCTATACTTTTTTGAATACTGGAGATAATTATCCTTTTGGCTCCTGTTACTTCTCAGATACATTGCTTTCAATGAACTAGTGCATTTGATTTAATGAATTCTTAAAACAGTCTTGCATCATAATCAGAAACGAACAAAACTGAGGAACTACGTGAACAAAGGGTGTGTCCAGGCTGCAGGTTAGACTAGCGTGCCTTGAATTAGCTTTATTAAAAACTGTTGTGGAAGCTTTCTGAAATAAAATGCTGACCTCTGTAGACTGAGTAGAGGATATGATTTTTCCCTTTTCTGTACAACACATGCTTACAGGACGGTATGAGTTTCGGGAGACAGTGCTATTCTCAGCAGTGACTTTCCAGTATCTGAAACTGGCTGGTTGTTCGCTGCTTCAGATAGGTGTGACACGGATCACGTTTGTCACTCCTTGCTTAATCTGAGCTGGATGACTCTGGACCTCCCTGATTACTTCAGCCTCCTCTGTGGCTCCTCCTGTAATCTGTCATTGGTATCCAGCTCCACTTAGTGGTGGTGAACAGCCGATGTTTCACATTTTGCAAAACTTGTCAAAAGTAGGTGACCCCACCTTTAAGAAACACAGTGCTGAAGTTAGATTTTTTTTTTTTTTTTTGAGGGAAGAGGTTTTATGAACTAATCTAAACTTAGATGCTGAAAGAATAAAAATTTAATTTTGTTACTGCCAGAAAAAAAAGATGGAGGAACATTTCACAGGACTGCATCCAGATGGTTTTTGAATATCTCTCGTAAGGGAGGCTCGCTCCACAACCTCTCTGGGTAATCTGTTCCAGTGCATGGTCACCTGCCCAGTAAAGAAGTTCATGTTCCTCTTGTTCCTCAACTTCCTGTGCGTCCGTTTCTGCCTGTCTTTTGTTCTGTTGCTTGCACCATCGAGAAGAGCCTGGCTGCCTCCTGACATCTTCCCCTCAGATGCTTGTGGACATTGGTAAGATCCCCTCTCAGTCATCTCTTCTCCAGGCTAAACAGAACCAACTCTCAGCCTTCTGTAGAACTGTAGAATCCTTTAGTTTGGAAAAAACCTCTGAGATCACCAAGTCCAACCATTAAGCTTTTCCTCGTGAGGTGCTCCAGTCCCTTAATCATCTTTGTTGCCCTCTGCTGGACCTGTCCAGGAGCTCCATGTCTCTCTTGTCCTGAGGAGCCCAGAGCTGGACATAGCACTCCTGATATGACCCCACTGGCCACAAGGTCACACACTTCTGGCTCATTGACAGCTTGTTGTCTGCCAGGACCCCCAGGTCCTTCTCAACAGAGCTGCTGTCCAGCAGGTCCCTGTCTGTCCAATGCAGTAGAAAGGCTGGTCAGAGAGAAACAACAAGGATGGGCTCTCTCCCCAGTGTCATCAAGGGCATTTTTTGCATCTGCAGCTGTTACAATTTTGTAAGTCTCAGGTGTGGTCTCCTCAATTTTCTCCCTTATATACAGAACAGTTCTACCCTCTTTAGTCTCTCCTAGTAGGGCAGCAATTCAGTTCACTTTATCAGTCCCATAATTATGGCATTATATTAGGTTTATGTGAAATGCACTCTGCGTTTCAATAAAATTTAAACTTCGAAGTCATAGTCCTTTTCCAGCATTTAATAGTGTTCTACTCTGCTGGGTCTTTTTCCTCAAAAGGTTTCTCAGATGAAATATCGCACCACTGTCTGATTCTCTGACCTGTCTGCACACCAAACAGTAGGCATTTTTAAAGATGAAAGTACTGTTTTTAAATACTAAGCTTAAAATCATTAATAGCTGTGAAAAAATCTTTAATTGAGTAGTTTACTCATACTTTATACTATGCAGAACAAGCTGGGTACTTACCATAGTTGGCACAGTGGTCGAATTTTAGAGAAAACAAGCATATTAAAAAGGAAAATGACCAAAAACAGTCAATTCAGGATACAAGTCAGGACAACAAACCCATTGGTCATAGACTGTGAAGAAAGAACGTATAGCTTTACTTTACGTTTTGTGCCCTGAAAATACTGTTCTACTATATAGAATTTTTTTCTGCTTAAGAATTTGGATGAAAACAAGAGCTCAGAAGGAATGTTGGGAATACTTTAATCATTGTATTACATTTCTTATGAGATATTTAAAAGCATGAAGCTTTCTGGAAAAAATTTGTCTGAGACTGGTTTTGATAAAATAAATTTGAGACCTGTGAGGTGGCACATCTTTAGTGATGCTAAAAGCAAGTTCTTAGAATGAAGTTTTCACTGTTTAAGGTTTAGTGACTGGGTATATTGAGTTGCTTGTCAGTTTTCTTAGTGTGGCTGATACAGTGGAAAGGCTCCTGCAGGATGTCCTGCCCTGGACCTTCGTGTCTGTTTCTCGGCATGTGTTGTAAAGAACCGGCATGAACAGGAAACCATTGTGGAAAGTCAGGGGAATTAGAGGCCTGTGCAGGAAAAGGGGGAAGTGTGGATTCTCAAAGAAAATGTAGCATGCTGAAAAGCAAGCATGACAGTTGTGGTCATGGTTATGGCAGTGTTGTCTCGTGGTAATCACTCAGTTCTGAAAGGACCCATGGCCTCACAATGCCTGGAGGCAACACTGCTTGGCAAGCAGCACCCCTCTCTCTCTCCCAAGACACCTCTGCTTCGGTTAGGAGTGCCTCTCAAGGTTTTAAACAGGTGCAGGCTGTTCCTTTGCAGCTCTCACGCTTACATATCTTCCCCATCTTCTGTCATGGGCATGATGTAAGGACTTAAAAACATGGGGTTTAATTATCCCTCATTAATTTTGTGGGTATCTAAGTAGAATATGACAATGTAAATCTTCAGGCTACCTGATCTAGCCTTAAAGGTAGACTTGCTTTGAGCAGGCTGTCACTGTGAGACAAGTGTCTTCAAACCTAAGGAAAACACTGGTTTTATCATTCCATAAGCTGTATCACTTAAGTTATTTGATGACAGTCAGGCTGTCTGAAATGGTGTCCCGTATACAGAAAAAGCGCAAGATCTTGGATCTTAACAGCACTTTGGAATATGTGTTTGAATTTGTCAGGAGAAGAAATCGAAAGCCAGTCATCTAATATAAAGTTGCAATGGAATTTTGTAAAAGCAAACAGCTGGAGAAGCTCTTACGCAAAGCAGGCTGGTAAGGGTGTGTGTTTGTGCATGTTCGTTTTCTAGCTCTAGAACTGCTTTCGGTGTTCTCTTGTATTATATAAGACACGAGACAATTATTGATATTGTATAATGCTAATTGTGTTTATATTGTTTTATGGCTTGTCAAAAGGGAGGAAACTCCTCCTGATACTTGGCTATGTTACAGTGGCATGGAGCACTCGTTTACGTAAGAATGCATTAATACTTTAATAGCTCTCTCTAGTAGAATTTGACTTCTAAACATAATTTGCTTGGGCTAAATGAGAACTAGATACTTTGAAGATTTATGACTAAGTGATTTTCTTGGACAAAATACAATATTTTCCCTGTGGGCACAGTTTATTTGTTAAATACATGCCTTCTTTTAGTGTAGAATAGCCACATGGTAACTATTCTTGTCAGTTCTCTTTCTAGATTCTGCTTCTTTTATTTTTTTAAAATAAAGTTTATCTGTAAGTGGGTATATCTACAAGGTTCAGTGGTGGGAAACAGAGTGTCTGAAACTAAGGGCATACATCTACAGGAAAAGAGAAACTTGAGGGCCTGTCTGTGCTTCAGTCTCCATTCAGGTAAGACCATGAATGGACCTCCTTGACTTAAGGAATTTATTAAGCCTGGGTGTTTGACATTAAAGGAAAAAGAGGCTGTACTTATGTATTGTTTTAAATTTAGCTAATTTACGTACAGCTCAGTGTGTGTGTGAGTATGGGGGTATGTGTACATGTGTTTGTGTGCACACTGTATAATCTCCTGTGTTACAAATTATAATGTAAAAATCAAAACCAGTTGATGTAAACTCATTCATATCAGAACAAGAAGATGAAGTTCAATTGCTTTCAATGGTGCAAGTCAGTGAAAACAAAGCCTCCAAACCTTTTGTAAACAGAGTTTTATATACTCCACAGATCCTCCTTTGTCTGGACAAGAGTTCTTCCGTGATAAAGACCTCTTGGGCAGAGTACTGGAATAGACTAGCTATGTGGAAGTGCTGAATTATTATGGAAAATCCCGAACAGTAATACTAGGTGGGCAAGTATTTCTTATATTTTTGACATCACAAATACTGCTAGGAAGAAATTTCCACAAGCAATTTCTTCGTCCTGTCTTTCAAGATGGTTTTAGTTCTTTGTGGTGGAGGAAAAAGATGATATACAGGTGGAAAGGTTGAATGTCTTAGAAGGAAGGGAAAGGCACTGAGGGGTGCCCAGTGTGAACCTTTGTTTTATTTACATTCTCCCATGGTAGAACAAGTCAAAGCAATATGGAGCTCATCCCAAATTCTTGCAGAATTTGACGGGGGATCTTTATATATGGGGTTCAGAGGAATTTACGTTTGTTCCATACCAAAAAGCATCTTGTTTTTCTCAGGTCACATTATCATTTTTCTGTCTTTTTCTTTATATTCCAGTCCTGTACCTCTTCCCTATCTTCTTAACACTCTCTTCAGTGCACAAGCAGTTGCACCTGTAGTCAGAATCTTTCAGAGCAATTAACACTTAAAGCCTTGCTCCTTACTACTGCCTGTTCTATGTCAGTCTTCATGGTGACTCTGCCCTGCCGATTCTGCCAGTCTTTCAGGCTTTTCAGCTGTTGGGTAGGCATACAAGTAGCTCACCAGATGCTCTCGCTTGTGGCTCACCCACAGATCTGTTGCCCTATCCAGTTTTAACAAGCCTTATGCAATGCTCACCTTTTGTTTCTCTGCCTTTTCTTGCTAAAATTCAAAGGCCTCTTGCTCTCTTTTGATTATGCTGTTTTATACGTTATCCTGGGCCTTGACTGACATTTGTATCCACCCACTTCCCTCCTGTTGTCTGAGAAGCTACCTCCACAAGTGTGTAAGTGCAAACATTTAGCCATCCTGCCTTTTTGTTCCTTATGTTGTTTTTCCTCCTCTTCCCTCCCTCCTTCAGGAACAGCTAGGTATGTGTCTCAACATGTGGTGTATATGCTTAATATTATGTTTAGATGGGCTTGTTATTCCCTTTAAACATGTCTAAATAGAATAATAAAAAGTATGGCTCTTACTCATCAGTTTCACAGTCTGCCTGGGTAGATAAATAACTGAATTCCCACAATGCTTCAAAAACAAATCTTCCATCGATACCTACTGAAATCTTGGGATTTTGGAAATTCTGTATTAATTGATGCTGTTTTGAAAACAAGTGATTGCATTTGAAATGTGGAATGTATACCACACCCCACCCCTTCAATATTATAATATATTGTCTATCTTCTATTCCATTTTCTTCACTGAATTAGAAAGCATAGTTTTAAAAATGTTTATACAAAATCTCTTAACATTTCAAAGCTACGTGCTAGTATGACAATTCCATAACAATTGTTTGAAAATGAAGACGTACACCTGGAACACTTCTCAGACTCTGACTAGAGTTTATTGAGGGCCCTGCTCTAGTTCGCTGTAGATGGTCACGTCTGTGGCAGGAAGACAAGCCAAGTTAGCATGCTGTACTACAGCAGAAGTATTCTTTGTCTGCGAAAGAGGCAGTGAGGTCTTATAAAGGATGAGACCTGTCTGACAACAGCAAAACCTTACTGGCCTACTCTAGGGCAGTCTGGGAGATTCATCTTTAAAAGAGTCACTTCACAATAAGGTATTGTCTTAATAGCTAAGATTTTGGGCAACCTGCTGATAACCAGACCAAAGGTTTCTTTTGTACAGTGAGAGAAGTTGACTGTGCTGAAAGAAAAATATTTCTGGTGCACTGAATTTATTAGGGTTTTTCTCTTTGGTCTTTTTGATTGTGTAGTGTCATGATTTCTTTGAAGTCCACTTTTGGTTGTGTAGTATAATGATTTCTTTGAAGTCCAAAATGTTTTGTCTTGTGATTGACAGCTATTTCTATAGCAGCTGCTAGTGATATTGTAAATGTTTTGTGCTAGATTTTCTTACGAAAGTTCTGGCACTTACGTATAAATCACCCACTTCCCCCCAGTGATACTCTCATCAGAAATTTTCTCCTTATATATGTGAGCCTACCCTGAATTATTTTTGTTCTGAGGAACATCCTTGTAGACGAAAATGACGAAAATAAAAACCTACAAGAGTGTAACTTGGTTCCGATATAGCACAAAAACAAAAGAAAAAGTTCTATTTACACGGAGATCTGTTGGGATTTTCTTAAATATCAGTCAGAATTTTATGTAAATCAACATGCTTTGAATGGATGAATTTTGAGGTGATGTTTTAATTATAGATTTACATGTTCTCTGAACTTCTGTTGTGTCATTAACATGTCTGGTGTATCTCTTGACACGTCCCATCTCCCCCAAAATTCAGGTCAGATTAAATTTATCATTTCATAATCTTAAATTATAGAAACAGTTATGACAGCCTCATAACCTTTTTTTGTTTGTTTCCATATAGCTTTTAAAAAAACACATAATCCCCCAAATTATAGGTTAAATAAGAAATTTCTAATATACAGAAAGTACTTCACCACTCAACTCTCAGGTAACTTAGGGGTCAATGACAGACTTGTTACATTTATTAGCTGAGCTGTGTTTTGTCTCATACTTTGTTCTAAGGAGTCCCAAATGGGATGTAGCTATCCATTAACTTATTCACGTCATGCTGAATTCCCTTCCTTCTTTTCATTATTTAAAGAAAATACGTAGTCCCATGATGTGCAAGTTAAGTCTGAGGAAAATACTGAATTTGTCTTTATTTGAAGTCAATAGTGGATAACGGTGTTATTGTGTGGTGGTAAATCAGCTGATGAAGAGATACATGCTTAGATTAGTGTTCTGAATTCTTTCTCCAGAATCTGTGTTTTGAGACATAGGGTTAATTAGAACTATATGAAACTATAGTAGGACGCTGCAAAATCAATTAGTATTTCAGTAACAGGTTATGAAATGTTAAAAATGGCTGCTTTTAGCACCTCTGAGGTGCCACAGAGTGCACAATACTGAACACTAGTAGTTCAAAAGTGGGCTGAAGCACTGTAAAAGTTAATCTGCTCACATAATATATACTCATAGCACAGGGGTTGTGCCTTCAGGATATTCAGTGTTGTGATGGTAAGCATTCTAAAACAACCTCCTCTTCCTCCCCTGTATTCCCAGCCTGGTTTGGGTTTTGGTTTGTTTTTAATGCAAAATACCTAATCAACTATTTGAGTTAAAATCAGCAACGCTGTATTTTATGGTGAATTCATGTTGTTCACATTACGGAATATAAACAATTATGAAGGAATATTGACTCCAGGGTAATAATTTCCTATAATTTGAGTCTCCAATCTTTGTAAATAAGCAAATTGATCTTTCTCAAGGAACCTCATTTCTTTATCATCTATGTAAATTTTATATGCAAATACCTGGAAGCGAAGAGCAGCTGGAAAATTACCTTTTTAATCTCATACTTAAATGCTTGGTGTTGTATTACAGATGGTGTGTTTGTTGTCTGGCGAACACATGCCAGTATGATTAGGGTCTTAGGAACTTTAGAGAACTTCTGCTTTGTGGTGAGTGTGCAATAAAGCTGTTAAGTGTTGTTTCTAACTTTAATTTAAATCAAGTCTGAGGCAGATGCCACTATCTTGCTGTGCTCTGCAAGACTGGTAGACTGAGGAAAGAGCCACGAGGCCATGGTGCATGCTCCATCTTACAGCTGCAAAGAATGTGACCCTTACTGCACTTGTTGCAATGCTGGGAATAGACTAGGGTCTGAAAATTAAATTATCCAGATCCAGTGTATTGTTGGACAGACTCACAGACTGGAGAGATGAGCAGTCCACCTGTTGTGGATTAACCATAGGAACTCAGTACCACACAGCCACTCACTCAATTCCCCCTCAGCCCCAGAGAGGTGGGGAGAGGAATCAAAAAAAAAGTGTAGAACCCATGGGTTGAGATAAGAACAGTTTAATAACTGAAACAAGGTAAAATACAGTAATAATGTTGCAGCTGCTGAAAATGGTAATAGAAATAGGGACAGAGAGAAAAAGAGAGAGAAACCCTCTGATGCGAACAGCCATGCAAAGAAGTGATGCACAATACAACTGCTACTCCCCAAGTGATGCCAGGCCTGTCCCAGCTATACTCTGCACCCCTTCTGGGTAACTCCTCCAGTTTATATACTGGGCATGACATTCTATGATGTGGAATATCTCTTTGGCCAGTTTGGGTGGCCTGTCCCAGCAGTGCTCCCTCCCAGCGTTTTGTGAAGCTCCTCACTAGCAGAATGTGAGACGCTGAAAAACTTCTTGACTTAGAATAAGCACAACTTAGCAACAACCAGAACATCAATGTGCTTTCAATATTATTCTCATACTGAATCCAAAGCACAGCACTGTATCAGCTATTAAGAAAAAAAATCTCTATCCCAGCCAAAATCAGGACAGGAACCCTGTTTTATCTTTGTTTTATTGTAAGTGGTGAGCTAGTCCAAAACTGAGAACAGTGTTTGTTGATGGGGTACATTCTAAAGTTTAAGACAAATATTTACAGATTTTACCTCTGTAAGTATTTCATATAGTTTTAAATACAGTTTTTCTGTTCTATCTGGAATAATAGTCCACATTTTTTCTTTCCAGCTTCTGGTTTTGAGTTTTCCTTACACTTCAGCAAAGATTTGATATCATGGTAAGATTGAAGTGCTCAAGTCAGATGAAGGAGCAGCAACTTCAATATAAATCCTATACATGAATAAAGTGAAAGCAAAATTTTTGAGTATATGTTTCAAATTGATTTTTCTAGAACACAGAAAATTTTAAAGGTAGGACTCCATTAATTTGATTAACTTATTTAATGTAACATTGATTCAGATAGCAAGCCTTTTCTACTCTGTTTTGAGTGGGCTTCAAAGTTCTTCTTCCTTAATGTTTGCCCTGATGGTTGTTCTCTCATGGTCATTTCTGGGAATTCAGTGTTTTCAAAGGAGGAACAGAGTGATTCTCTTAGTATTTTACGTTTTTAAAAATTTACTCCAAATTGCACAATTCATGTAATTCCAAAAAAAATGAAATCCTTGCTCTAAAGGAGTATAACCTAATATGTGAATTTCTCGTATTTGAATAATTCTGTGATACAGATTTCAAACTTAGTATTACATTGTGAAAAGTGCAAATGTGTGTGTCTCTTAGGTAAATGGTTATAAAATTTTAATTTGGAGAATTTTAATTTCTACGAATTTAACTGAGGTATGCCTTCATTACTTTCACTGCCGTTCTTGTGGACTGACAGAATGTACTGAATAATTAGGTTTTGAATCACAAAGTGGTGATATTAGAGACAGTACTTTTTATAGTAAAGTTTTTTAGTAGTTTTATTTGAAAACTTTCAGCAGTAGTTCCCGTAGATGCAACAGTTTCCCTACAAAGCATCTTTTAGATAAAAGATTTCCCCCCTTAATCATTTTGGTGATTCATTCCTTACTTAGCCTCTAGTGGAACACTTTGACTTCATACATGCATTCCATGGCTGTCTGCCCCTAGAGATGTGGACTTCTATAGTCCATAAATAAGCAACACATGACATGGGCAAAAAAACAAACAACCCTCCTACCATCAGAACAGCCTTTCCTGGCAGGCAGGCTGTCCCTTCAGAGATGGACTCAGGTCATGACCAGCACCAGGCTGGTGTTGAGGGTAGATTTTTTTGATAGATTTTTTCCTGCTTCATGACCACAAAAAAAAAAAAAAAAGTGCCCTTCAGTATCAGTTTTCGTTATTGTTTTTCTTTCCTGTGTTGACACACGGAGCAGGTTTGGAGATCATGCACTTAGCCCCCAGCAGGATTTTAGCTGCCCACGGAGTGTTATAACTGGGGGAGCTGGACTTCTATGGCACATGGTTGTTAAATTTTGCAGTGAGTTGAAATCCTGTCTCTTTCTCTGGGTACCTCATCCCTGCTGAGTCAATCAGAACTAGCCACACAATACTTCCCCTGCTGCCAGTTGCACAGAGAGTGCAATAACCCATGAAATAACTGTGTTGTGTTGAAGTTAGGCATTTAAGAGCAAAACCATATCCTGATGGTGTAGATTTGCTCTCTCTGTATCCTGTGTCATAAACATTTAATAGGTCAGGTACATATTGGTATGAAAATCAGAGATGTAAGTAATTTCTGTATAGAATTGCTCAGCATCTTTGAGAACTTAAAAAGATTTCAAAACTAAAATAGGGAATTTGAATTCTGCAATACAAATGTTGTTTTAGTAATGTAAAATATACTTGTTCCCTAAATAGATTTACTAAGGAAATATAGGTGTTTGGTTCGGTTTTGTTGGGTTTTTTTTCAGTAAGATATACTCTTACCAGGATCAAAAGAAAAGACTCCTCTTATTTTGTACTTTTAGTCTAGGGGAGGATATTACTTTGCTGATATGGTGCAATTACTTTTCATTCATTTCATGCTTCTGTGACTTCTCCTGGGACAGAAGCTCATCTGTATCTATGCCTCAGCCAATAATTGCTGTTGTTGCTCTGGAAACATCCAGCTATGGCTTCAAGGAGTGTAGTGCTCTTCCCTCTTGTCTCTTTCCAGCTAGCAAATTTAAGACTTTTAGGTGAAGACATAATTGCGTGTTTTGGTTCTTGAGTTGTCAGATGAAGTTCCATTTTGATGACAGCTAGGTATTATTGATTGAAGAGGAATTAGGGAAGGCAAGTTGAAAAACTGCAGGAGAGACACTGAAGGAGCAGAAAAGCACCTTGTTTCAAAAAGTTTGTTCAGGTTTCTGGTTGGGATCTGTTGTTTTAAGTATCATTCATAAAGTCTGAAGCTGGTGGAGCAGAGGAGTTACAGGTATATTGAAAGGGCATGAATACTAAAGGAAGAGAAAATCCAAACACTCTTACCAGTATGTAATAGAATTAAACATCTGGAAGTGTATGCTGGAGCGTCATTTTTCTTCAGTTATATCTTATGGAGTCTGTAGAAGCCCTGCATGAAAAATGAAAAAAGTAAGAATTTGAGTTGATTTCTTTCTCATATTGAATAGCTGAAGGAAATAAAGCCTGGAGATAATTTGTAAAATCAGAATAATTTTTATTTATTTAATGTAGGTTTCTGTAAATATAAGGGAGATTCTTGTGAGTATATTAGTATAGCAAGGTTATTATCCTGAATGTATGGACTATATACAATGATTAATTTTAATTTGGGACCATCAGAGGTAGGCTGATAAACCTTTTTCTCGAGATAAATAATGAAGCCCTATTTGAGGCAGAGAATTCATTAGCTTCATATGGGCTAATAATTAATAGGGAGGAAAGGCTATCTAGAAACAAACACAAAAAACTTTACAGTATTTATAGTAATAAAAACCATGTTTTAAATATAAATGGACAAAATATATTTGTGAGCTTACAGACAGTCTAACAGAATAGGTCTGTGAAAAATGACCTCATTTATTTAGATCTTGAGACACAGATATCGCTATTTAAGGAATGTTTTATTTTACAGCTAGTGAGAACCTTTTATTACACAAATTAAGCATGTTAAATATTAAAAAACAAGTCTTTGAGTAATTATTATATGGTCACCATTGAAGCAGATATGGTTTTCCACCCTTACAGAGAAGAATTAAGATTTTTGGGCAAAATAGTCAAGTGCATGCAAATATATTTTGGTAGAGGTACCAGAACCAGCAGAGTTCTGCTGCCCTATCAAAAGTTTAGAGAACTGTGCTCATTCCAGCTGTCTTCATATAAAGTCATTCTTTGCATATAAGCAAAAGTAAGAGTCTGTGGATCAAAACAACTTACCTGTTCATCTTTCTAGAACTTAACGCTGCTATCATTCTTATTTTTGCTAGGTTTTTTTTTTCCTTATGGCTAATTCTGCAGTGCAGAAAATGTAATCCACTTAGAAGATTTTTGGCAGATTTAGTTAAATTTAGGTAATCATTTAGCAAATTAATTGGTTTAACCTGATACATTTGAAGTAACCACAATACAGCACCTTTCATAATATGGCTGCATCTAATGTATTTAATTAAAATTGGATCTTGAGAGCTACAGCTGCTGTGTTCCATATATTAATTGAAATTATGAGGAACTAATTAACAGGAGTACATGCACAGGTGGAAAATTGCATATAAACAGAGCTTCTCCTGCTCCAAGAATAGCATTCTACAAACATTTTGAATTTTTAATAGAATTTTCAATATTCCAGTATAGATCATAAGGTTATTTTTAGTTTTGTGTTGGTTTTGTTTTTGTGTACTTTTGTGGTTTTTTTATGGATTTCTTTTTGGTTGTGGGGGAGAGGGGTTGGTTGTTTTTGTTTATTGGTTGGTTGTTTTTGAGGTGACATGAAAAGAGGTAACAAAAAAAAAAGTAATTTTACCAAACAATGTTATTTTTATTATTTGAAAAGAAAACAGAGATGTTCCTGTGGTATTTATCTCAAAGAGCTATTTTTTTTTTTTTAGTTAAAATTACCAAACAGCAAACAAATAAGTTGAAGGTGTTGCTTTAATATGTTTTTTGTCTTGACGGTGTGCTAGCCTCTAGTGTGACTCACGGCTATTTTCATTAACCTAAGTCATTTACACAGTCACATGTACCATCTCTGACTTGGTGAGGCATCTGGCACTCCCTGGGCTGCAGGAAATTTTACTGGAAAGAAAGATTTTTCATGTTTCAGTGCAATTGCTGTCTCTAGCAACCAGCAGGCACAGCAGTCTAAATATGCCTAACACCTGTCTCAAACTCTCTGAGACCTGGACACTTGTATACCATACAAATGTTCATTCCCTGCAGTTATTTCTGACTTGCAAAAGGTCTGAATTTGTAGTCCTGTGACCCCAATGTGTTTTCTTCCTTTCTGGATTTGAAACAACCTAGTGCTAGCCTGGTGTTAACACCGTTTGTCATAGTTCCAACCAGGTATGAACACAAGAGAGTCTTAATGACATGAACAATTTCCACTATTGATACCATAAATAAATTGAAATATGCAAAAGTGAGTTTAAATATCTACAGAGCAATTGTGGGAGTGAGTTGCCCATCTGAATTTGCACAGAGAAGAAAAGGGATTGACAAAACTGGTCAACTTAGAGCCTATTGATTGTTAAACAAATTTGTTTAAGTGGTTAAACAACAAAACCAATGGGAATTCCTGCCAGAAATGTCAGACGAACATCCCAATTTAACATGAAGTTCACTGAGATGGGTTTGAGTTCAGAGCCCTGGACATCTGCAGAAGTCTGGTTCTTTCAACACAACCACCACAGTGGTGTACTCAGAGAATGAGTACAGGGAACTGATAGCTCTTACCTAAGACAGAAATCTCAGTAAATGTGAGCAGTTCTTGGAAGAGCAACTGACATTCTTCTAACCCAAGCAAAGGGTGTAGAGGGGAGGATTTATGAGGAGTGGCTGAGGTCGCTTGCTCAGCCTGCAGAAGAGGAGACTGGGGGGAGAGGCTTCATCACAGTCTACAGCTGCCTCAGGAGGGAAAGAGGAGGGACAGACACTGATCTCTTCTCTGTGGTGATCAGTGATAGGACCAGAGGGAATGGCCTGAAGCTGTGTCTGGGAGGTTAGGTTGGGTATTAGGAAAAGTTGCTTCACCCAGAGGGCTGTTGGGCACTGGAAGAGGCTCCCCAGGGAAGTGGTCACAGCACCAAGCCTGACAGAGCTCAAGAAGTGTTTGGATGACACTCTCAGGCACATGGTGTGATTTTTGGGGTAGTCCAGTGCAGGGCCAGGAGGAGGACTTTGGTGGAAGGGACTTAGGGGTCCCTTCTCACTCAGGGTATTTTATGACTCAATAATTCTGTGACTCATGTCTTGGAGATATTAGGTTGATGTCTTCGTTAGGAATTGATCCATTTCTTGTAATAACAGTTCTGTCTCCAACTGGTAAGTTAATGAATATGATTCTTACTTTGCCTACATTGTACTCTTCCCTTCCATTCTAGATTGTTGTAAAAGCAGCAGCTAAACTAAATTAGGAAAATGAAAGCTCTCATCTTAGAATATCTGGGTAAGCTGGCATTTTTAAACTGAATTTTGTCTCAAAAAGAAGTGTGTGTAGCAAATTGCATCCAAAATATGTGTTATCAAAAACTACGGACACCTTGCAGCTTTATTTAAATGCTATGCAACAGATACAGTTTGCTTCTGACAGATGCTAATTTGCCTTAAATCCTAATAGGCTGTAGATCCCCTTAGGAACTACACTAGTAGGAAACAGCAAAAGAACATTTCACTTGGACTGAAAAAACTTTATTTCTGGAATAGCTGGACACCAGGTACCCCTGAAAGCTGCTCTATCACTCCTGTTCCTCAGCTGGGCAGGGGAAAGAAAATATAAGGCTCAAGGGGCAAGACAAGGACCAGGAGAGAACAGTCACCAGTTACCGTTGTGGACAAAACAGATTGGACTAGGAGAAATTAGTTTAATTTATTACCACCCAAATCAGAGCAGAATAATGAGAAATAAAAACAAATCTTAAAAATACCTTTCCCCCACCCCTCCCTTCTTCTTGGGCTGAACTTTACTCCTGATCTCCTCTATCTCCTCCCCACTGGGGGATAAGGAATGGGGGTTGTGGCCAGTTCATCACATGTTTTCTCTGTTTCCCCTTTCTCATCAGGGGGAGGACTCCTCACAGTCCTTCCCCTATTCCAGAACAGGAACTGTCGCACAGCAGACAGTCTGTCATTAATTTCTCCAGTGTTAGTCCTTCCCATGGGCTGCAGTTCTTCACAAACTGCTCCAGTGTGGAACCCTCCCTTGGGGGCAGTCTTTCTGGAACAGGCTGCCCCAGTGTGGGTCCCCTGCAGGGTCACGGGTCCTGCCAGCTGATCCAGGGTGAGCTCCTCTTCCCATGGGGCCACAGGTTCTGCCAGAAGCCTGCTCCAGCCTGTGCTTCCCACAGGGTCACAGCCTCCTTTGGGCATCCACCTGCTCTAGCATGGAGTCCTCCAGGGGCTGCAGGTGAACATCTGCTCTCCTGTGGTCCTCCATGTGCTGCAGGAGCACAGCTGTCTCACCATGGTCTTCACCATGGACTGTGGGGGAATCTCAGCTGTGGCATGTGGAGCACCTCCTTCTCCTCCTTCTGCACCAGCCTGAGTGTCTGCAGAGTTGTTCTTCTCACGTTTTCTCACTCCTCTTACATAGCAACTTTCCCCACTTCTTAAATGTATGATCACAGAAGTGCTACAATCATTGCTGGTCTTCTTGGCCATGGCCAGTGGTGAGTCTGCCTTGGAGTTTATTAGCTCTTCTGCTACCGACACTTTGCCACACAAACTTAATACAGCTAATACAGCCCATCTTGAAGGCTAAGGCCAGTGGCATAGCACAGTGGTTCTATTTCATATTCAGGCATAAGGAGCCTGGGTGTGTGATTTAGGGCCCAAAATTTGATGGGATGTGAGTATCCTTCACTGTGTTCCAGGAAGTCTTACTGGCACTCAGACTTCTGGTTCTGCTGTGTTTTAGAGGAAAATGTAATAAAAAAGTAGGAAAAGTCATCCCTGTACTCTCATAGCTATGTTGGTCACACAGGTACTAGGTGGCCTAGAGAGCGGTGAATGCAGAATGATTTAAATATTATTCTACCTATTGGTATTGGAGGTGTTGACTATTTGTCTTGTTGCCTGGATTTGGAAGTTTGGCAGCCCATCTAATTCAAATTTTACATCTTCAAATATTAAGGCAGAACGAGTTAAAAATCTGTTGTTTATCAGCTTCATATGCAGATATGCTTTAGGCATGCATGCCTTGGTAAAACTAAATGCATAAAGTTGTAGATCTACTGATTTTGTCATAAAGGATGTTAATTGTTTGGGAAGGTCTCAGTGAAGTAGCACCATTTTTTATGGGATTGTGTCCTCTGAGTGTGAAAAATTGTAATATAGTGACAGAGAGAGCATACTGTCTAATGTGTGGACTCTTAGCCAGATGCCTAGAGGTACATGGACACATTTTCCTTTGACTCCTTTGCAATTATTACTTGCGTAAGTATTAATTGTCACTGTGACTGAAAGACACTTCCTACTTTTTTTCATTTTATTTCTTCATGCATTTCACAGAACAGCACAGTATAACAGCAGCCACATTTCTTAATTTCCACTTGTCCAAGAGCATCTACTGTAAAAGGCAAAAGTAAAACCAAGACACTGCAGGAACTGATACATATTGCAAGGAAGGTAAGGGCAAAAAATGTTATGCAGCTGGTTTAAGCTGCATTCCTCCCCTAAAGCCCTTGTAGCTGCTCAGGGATAACCGAAGCATTATGAATGTGTCCAACCTTAGCCTTACCGTGTGTCCTTATCCATCAGCAGTTTGTTGCAAATACAGTCTAAGACAGCAGTTTTCAAAGTGACGTGTTTAAAATCCCCGAGGTCTGTGTGTTTAATGTGTTAGAGCAGAGAAGCAGTACAAAGTGATTGACTTTAAATTTGGGCTGAGTAGTTTGGTCGGTGTTTATGGCACAGACAAAATAAGCCTTGGAATTTAATCATGGATTTTAGTGCAAAGAATTTATCTTCACCCATTTCATGAAGACTTACTGTAATGGAAATATGGAAAAATTTTGTCCTGGGGATATCACAAGATAAACAGAAACAGTTGGTTGGACTTTGCATCCCAAGGAATTAATTATCTCACCACAGTGCGGAACCTTGTTGCCCCTTCTTGCTTAATCTCAGTGGATTTTTAAAATTCAGACTTTCCCTATATTGTTTTTAGCTCTTTGTATCCCTCACTTGTCATTTGTTAGTTTGATTTACAGAGCACAGCAATACTATTATTGTCAAAGAACTCTTGTTCCTTTGGTTGCTGAAGTAAATAAGTTTGAGTTGAAGATAGAGCATGACACCTAATCTCACTTAAAATCTTAGATGAAATAAAGAAAATTTTTTATCAAATCTTTAGATTAAAATATATATGTAGTGCAAAATGTAGTCTACAACCATCACATGGGAGATTTTGTGTTTACTGACACAATAGAGTTTTAATGTGCTGTGAGGTTTGTACTGTGATATGTAACAGGTATTCATTGACTAGAAGCTTGTTGGTCATTTATGAGTATTTATATAATCAATTGAATTTAAGTTATATGTTATTAGAGTTAGTGTGCAGGCACTTGCTGTGCTTCTGTTATTTTCCTAATGAAAACATAATTATGTGTTTTGAAGCAAATATCTAGAGTATAAGAAAACATATCTTATTAAAATTTCAGGTTAAACCTAGTCAGTGAACTGAGCAGTTACGTTGTTAGAAGAGAAATAATATGGAGTGCTTGACTTTAATCAAGCTCTTCAGGGTCATTTGCATTTTGAGTGTGGAATTGCAGTATACTTTTCTCAACCGTATTCTCCAAGTATTAGATATCTCTCAACAAATTTCATGTCACTGTAACAGTTGTTTCTACTTAACTAGAACTTTCTTCTAGGGTAGGCACAGAAGAGTTTTCTGTATTTCAGATCTAAAGGTAATAGTGATTTCTAGGACAGTAGAATATTGCATAGTAACTGACTTTGCAACTAGCTAGTTGCTTTATTCCCCTAAATGTGGAGTTAAAGGGCTGCTGATAATTCACGTAAGCTGTGTGGGGTAATTAGAATCATGAAATGGTTTGGGTTGGAAGGGACCTTTAAAGACCATGGAGTCTAACCCCCTATGACAGGCAGGGACACTTTCCAATAGACCAGAGTGCTCAGAGGCCTGTCCAGTCTGGCCTTGAGCACTTCCAGGAGTGGGGCATCCGCAGCTTTTCTGGGCAACCTGTGCCCGTGCCTCACCACTCTTGTAAAAAATGGTCTTTCTCATATCTAATCTAAACCTGCCCTCTTTCAGTTTGAAGCCGTTCCCCATTGTCCTATCACTACGGGGCTTGATAAACATCTTTCTCTCTGTTCTTTTATGTTCCCTGTTACATTCTTAAAGGGCACATTTAGGTCTCCCCGAAGCCTTCTCCTCCTAGGCTTAATAACCCCAGCTCTTCCTTCATGGGGCACCAGTCAGAGCTTTTTATTCTAACAGTCAGATCCTAACTAACAGATGTCTTTCTTGTACTGAGAAGTCCAGAGATGGATTCAGTACTCCACGTGGGGTCTTGTGACCGCACAGTAGAGGAACAGATTCATCTCTCTCGACCTGCTGGCCACATTTCCCTTTTTGTGAAGCCCCGGATAAGGTTTGCTTTGCAGACTACAAGAGCACATTGCGGGCTCATATTTAACTTTTCATCTGCCAGTATCCCTGAGTCCATCTCTGCAGGGCTGCCGTTAATCCGTTCATTCCCCAGTTTGCATTAAAACTGGTGATTACTCTGACCCAGGTACTGGACATTGCACTTGGCCTTGATTAACTTCTCAAGGGTGTCATGGTTTCTCTTTTTGGGCCTGCCCAGGTCCATCTAATGTCATTCCCTTGCTCAAACTTACCAACAGTACCAGCTCAGCTTTGTGTCATCTGCACACTTGCTGAGGCTGCAGCTCAGTCCCTCTGTCCATGTCTCTGATGAAGATTTTGAAAAGCATTGGTGTCAGTATGGACCCTTGAGGAGCACCACTCGTTACTGGCTTCCATTTGGACATTGAACCATTTACTGCAACTCTTCGGATGTGGCCGTTCAGCCAGTTCCTTATGCATCTAATAATTCACCCATCAAATCCATAGCTCTCTAATTTGGCAGCTAGAATGTTGTGTGGGGCCATGTCAGAGGCCTTTCAGAAGTCCAGGCGGATGATAGCTTCTCTGCCATTGTCTGCTGATGCTGTCAGTCCATTGCAGAGTGCAGTCACTTAGTCAGACATCATTTGCCAGTGGTGAGGCTATGAAGACTTTCTCTAGTCACCTCCTTTTCTTCCAGATGTTTCAACTATCTTCCAGGAGGATCTATTCCATGATTTTATTGGTCTCTGAGGGGAGGCTGACTTGTCAACAGTTCCCAGAGTGCTCTTTTTACCCTTTTAAAAGTGGATGCAATATTTCCTTTTCTCCAAACATTTGGGGCTTTGTCTGACTGCTGTGACTTTTCATAGGTGTCTTTGAAGACATCCATCAAACAGAGGGGTAGCTTTGCATGCTGTTACTCTTAAAAATTGCTGGGCAAGGCTTTTTCTGACAGTTTCACAGAGATAGCTGTGTTTCAAGACACAGCAAGAGAAGTACTGGAGGTCTTCATGCTCTATGTTTAAGGAGATCTCAAACATGCCTTGAGAACACACTTTCCTTTTATTAGCAGATATGGTATTGTTAAATCCTTTAGATATTTTTTTTTTTTTCTGGTTCTGCTTCTTCTTCTCCAAGAAGCAGCAGACATGTAAATGTACATTAGTTCTGTGAAACTTACTTCTGCAATAGTGATCTGTGCCCTACTGTGTTCTGTAAGCAGGCTGTACTTTTAGTGCTGCTTTTAAATGGTCATGATATGTAACACACAGAGGGAATTTACTGCCTTTGAGGACATCATCTTTATTCTGCAGTGTCATACCTGCCAGAAGTGAATCATCCTCAAGCTGAGTGTTCAGCAACTAATTTTATTTAAGAAAATATTTCCGTAAGTTTTGTGGGACGGGGTATTATTTTATTAACAACACTGATATGCTTTAAAATGTTCTTATTTGCTATGCATTATGTTTTATCATACATTGCTCTCTGACATGATCATTCAGTAGTGCTGTAATTAAATAAAAGGGTTAAGATTGGAAAGACTGCTCCTATTGTGAAGGCTTTTAGGTGGTTTGGGGATTTGTGCAGGCTTACATAATCATGAACTGAATTTGATTTCTTTTGCTTTTTCTAGAATTAGTTGAAATTTTTGTTGGTATATTTGTCCAGATTAAAATTTAGTATTCTGCTACTAAAAGTAAGTAACTATTAGTGATGGACAAATTAAAAGCACAGATAAGTACTGGTCATTTTTTTGCAAGCTAGTCTGAATAGTCTGAATTATTCACTAGTGCACTAGAATAATTCCCTTGAAGTAACGGATCATACACTACCATTAAGTGATGATCCCACTTAATTTAAGAAATAGTCCTCTAATTATCGTTAGAACGAAACTTTCAAATCCTAAAGGAATTATCTGTTTTCTTCTGCCTGCTACTGCCTACTAGAGATGCACGACCTCACTTTATTCTCTGGTTTTCAAAATACAATCTGAATATGTTATAGCAAAATTCAGTTCATTGGTAGAAAGCCATTGTTTCCAGACAGTGCAAACCTGGGTTAAACTGTAGAAAGCATGAAGATGTTTCCCAGAGGCTTTGCAAATTCTGTGGTGTTTTTCTGTCTATTGCATAACTTCAGTATTGCATATAACTGGTTGTTGCTTCTTCAATAATGATGACAAAAATTTTTGTTTGTCCATTTTTGGTTTTTAATTTAATTATTTATTTTATTTATCACCTTTGCACATACTGACAGATCTGAAAGTCACTTCAGAAGGTAGATAATTTGTTATGGAACTGAAAAAGTTCAAAACCAAAACACACTTAATGATGTGACAAACCTGCAGCTATTGGATCCAGGATTAAAAAGATGCTTTTCTCCATCTTCATGTTGTGTCATGCAGGAGCACCATTAAATGACACAAGTTCTGTTCAAAACCAAGGATAGAAAATGAAAACTTTTCAAGTGGTGAGGGGGAATATTCTGAGCATGTAGTCTATTCGCTTCACTGTCATCTTAATGCTTTTCTGAAGCCTTAAAATTATTAACAGAGTTGTATATGAAGGCACTGAAAATTCCTGCCTCAACTGCTGACTGAATAAAGGGAAGGACAATGCAGTTTTGAGAGTCAGAGTTGGTTTGGGGGGTTTTTTGGTTTGTTTGGGGTTTTGGGGGGGCTTTGGTTAATGGTTTGATTTTTTTAAATGAAGATTTTGTAATACTTTTCCTCTACTGGTACCCAATCCCATTACTGAGCTTATATTTTATTTTTGATTGTCTCTTAGTAACAGTTAAATACGATTTTTATCTGTTGTCCGCAAAAGTTTTTTTTTTCTCTTGAGAAAGTCCACCTTTCCAGGTAATCAGAGTAATGGCAAGGAGTTCTGTGTGTATAGTGATTTCATACATCTAACAATTAATTGAATGTCCTGTTTGGCATAAATATTCCATATATGGGAACAGTGGAGCTATTTGTAACTTAAACGTCATTCTAAACAGCTCCTCCAATGCTTAATGTTTCACATTTTGGACAGGAGGGTGACTGTGCTAGCTGATGAAAACCTAAGTGGCAATGCTCATGTTTCATATATTCTGAAAGTACAAAATGATATAGTTTGGAAATTATGTGATCTAGACTCCCATTCATATTAGGACCAACTTTGAAAGCTGAGTTGAATTACTCATGGCCATGGAGTTTTTGCTCATTTTGCAGGACATACTTGTTCTCGCTTTTTTACTAGCAGCTAAGAATTATTCTGCAGCCAGAGTACTTCAAATTTCATTTTCTGTCTTAAAACAACAGGATAGCACCTTTCGTACAGAACATTGACTTTCTGTTGGAGTCACAGCAAGAAACTTGTGGGATTCTGCTTTTACATCTCGAATGTTTTCAGGCAGATTTATGCTGCTAATTTGCCTTTATCGTGAATAGAGCTAGAGACATCTAGTGGTTAAAAGGAAAAAAAAAACCATCAAACAGGTAATTAATTATACAGAGCTGAAACTTACATCAGCTGTTATCAAAGTAGCACTGCAAGGAGCATGTGCAAAATGTCATAATATCAAAATTAACACTGATAAATAATTAGAAATTTTAATTTTGTTTTGAATGAATGGATTTAGTCTATCTACTTATTTATTTTGAGAATATTGAAAAGTTGCAAATTTTTTTTGACCCACCTTTCAAAGTAACTGGAATCGCAAGCAGACATCACCTCAGATCTGAAATGAACATGTTAATTTTTTCACTCTTTAGTGACACAATGCAAATTGCTTCACAGAATCAAAAAAATCATGTAGTTGTAATTTACAAAATGTGTCAACTGCACACACTTTCGTGTAGCAGGTCGGTGTAACCTGCTTTTGCTGTAGCAGTGCTCATGGTCCCCTCATGGTCACTTCAAGGCAGACTTCAAGACCAAGGGTCCCTCTCCACATATCTCCATTTTCTCCTCATGTCTGAGAGAATATCTGTACAGATGTATTTCCTAATCTGTCTGCAAAAATATTGAAGTTTATGTCCTGAAGTACGTGAAAGTTTTGCTTTATCCAGTCATTGCCAGTTATAACACTGCTAGGAAAACGTGTCCTGCCACTAATTTGGGAAAGAGATCAGCTCCTCTTTGTATTTACCTTGTATGTCAACTCTTCAGAGTAATAACTAATGTGATTTCTGTAGTATATATAATCTGTAATATACATTGCTGTGGGTCCCAAGTACTCAAAAATTACTTCAATGAGTTTGACTAGCCGAAAGTGTGGGGGTTTATGCCTTTGAAGTCTTTGAGTATGTAAGATAGTTGCAAACAAATGTAGGCACTATCACCTGGAGTGTGACTGCACAGGAGGTAACAAGCACAAATTGTTTAAGGGGAAATTCCGTCTGGGTATTATGAATAAATCTTTGCTGTGAAAGCGATTAAGCACTGGAATAGGTTGTTGTGACTTCAAACAGCTCTCTACATGGTGGGGATGTAATGAAATTCCATCTTCATTCTTGAGTCAGTTCTGATTATTAAAAATGATCAGGTAATTTTTCTTCATTTTTGTGTACGTTTGGCAGTATTGCTTCATTTCTTAAGTATCTTATCACATAAAGGGCTGCTTTGTGAGGTTGATGATGGATCTTTATCAGAGTTTTGCAAGAAAATATGAACGACAGCCTTCAGGTGCCAGCATATAAGTTTGTGATTCTGGTTAACTTTAACTGTCATCCAGAAATTGTTTCTGTTTTATACTGGAAAAAAAACAAACCAAGAAACACTGGACTTCCTGTGGAGAGCTGAGATAAGTCTGCTGTTGATGTAGAGAAACAGAGTATAGTTCTTTGTTTTGCTAGGATGAAAATTGATCAGTTAAATACTACCCTTCTTATTGGTCTTTTCCCACTTTTTGGGTCCAAAATAATACTACTTACCCTTAAACTCGTTACCAGTCTCTTTTGGAAAAAAACACCAAGAAAACAAACCCAGCAAAATTAGGGCCCCCTTTGTGAATTTAGAGGTACTGTCAGCTTATTTACTTGTATGTACTAGTTGGACAAGCTAAATGAAATGTAAGAGATACAATTTCTCTTTTGCAGCTCATGCTCATTATATCACAACATTCCACTGTGAGACTTCCACTAACAGGAAATATTTTAGAGATGAAGAACAATTTTGTGCTTACATTAATTTCTTGACCATAACTTTAATCAAGTCTGTTCAGTAACAATCCTTCATTAGCAATCTTACTTTATGGCTGAATATTCTTGTAACTTCATCTCTATCAGCAGTGTTTTGTCGTTTTTTTAGGAACTGGTGGCTGATAGATCATTGCTTCCCAGCTCAAAAGCAGGTCTGATATGAAGACTGCTGACAAGACCAGGTGCTGAAGCTAGATCTAATAATATATTTGCTTTTATAACAACACAGAGAAGCCACCAGGAATTAAAAATACTGCTTGGTAGCTTTTCGTTGGCAGGCACATCTCTTTATGTGATTTGGTATGATTTTAGATGGGCCTCAATACATAAAGCTTGTTGGTTTGGTTGGGTATGATTGGAGCTTTTTAGTTTGGTTTGGGTTTTTTGAGAGACCAAAAAAGATGTGGGTTTATCTGCAATTAGCTGGTGGCTATGGCAACACAGTGGTCTGCACATTTTAAATGATCTGTTGTTGTCTGCTGTGTTTTCTAGCTGAACAGTTTCGTTCTAATCCAATTATAAACTGGACGTGGGAGCTGCCAGGCACTTATAAACAGGATTTCTTCTGATGTTCACTTTGGTAACCAAAGCTTTATCTGTTTCCTTGCACATCAGCTGCAGCAATGCCATACAAACAAAGATATTTACTAGCTTTTGATGAGTTTATCAATGTTGCCTCTTTAATGAATCCTCTTAGGTTTTGCTATTTCCTCTGTTCCTTGGAAAGCTTTCCTGTGCCTAGAAGAGTGCAATAGTTTTTATCTTGCAACTTTAATGAATAGCTGCTCACAACATGTGAGAAATCAAAAGATTTAGTAGCTCTCTTAATCTTCTAGAAGTTTTTCTTTGTATTCCTATTGGCATGGTGTATCAATATACTAGTTTGAGTGGACAACCCTTTGCTTCATTGATGAACTGGGTGTATTTCCTTCACTTGTCCGTAACTGATGATATAGCCTTTCATAAAGCCATTCTCAGATCTAAAACAGATCCTTCTTGGTTTTAGTGTTTTATGTGAAATATCTGATTTGTTTCAGCACAGCAAACATTTATTTTACTTCCAGCTTTTGCTGTTTTAATTTTACTCACCTTTCTGGTTGCTGTTTTCTGGAGTTTGAAGACTTTAGTTTCTTCCTGATACTGCAAGGATTTCTATGGGGATGCTGCAGATGAAAATACAGAAAGAAAATTCACACTTTAGGAAAACTGCTGCAATCCAATTGTTTATTTCTTGTTTTGTTTCTGCTTCTAGCTATTACATTGTAGTTTACCTGTAGTAGAATCTATAGTCAGAAAGTGTTCTCACATCAATGTTACTATAGTCTACTCCAACTTCTTCTTCACCATGTCATTAAAATGTGTTTTTAACAATTGGGTTAAAGTCATATTCTTCTATGGTGAACTGTAATTATCACTGACTAAGATTTAAGTGATTTACAATGCCTAAAAGGAGAAAGAAATATTCTGCCTCAGAAAGGTGGATTTATAGCTTCAATTTTTGTGCAGATGGTACAACAGATGTCTCCTGCCAATAGCTTCTAAACTTGTAATTCTGCTTTGAAGTTTTCTACATATGTAGATAAATATGGAAGCACTTGTGGGTTTTTTTTTTATTGGCACAACTTGAATTGGGGAAAGACACTGATTTATACAGGCAAGGTGAAAGTTGCTTTATGTTTATAAATTATTTTTGCTGCTACTTTACATCTTACTGACTAACTTCGCAAAAATAGAGACAGCTTGCCTGAAACATTAGTGGAAGGTTAAATACCATGGCAAAATATTCCAGGAACACTTTAAAAACAATCTGTCAAATCTTTCTTTAGAGACTGGTAAAGCAGACTGTTTTCCATTCACTGAACAGGTTTCCCACAATGTGATTTTCCCACCTGATCTGATGATAAGAGTTCAGACTGGAGTTCAAAATTCCAAATATGTTTCAATTTGTTCACTTTCATAAATGACTAATTCTGCTAAATATAGTTCAATTCTGCACATCTTGTAGGCTGGATAAAACTTATTTAGTAGGCCAGGATGGTTCCCAGTAGGTGTTATGGTACCTGTGTTGGCAAGTAGGACTTCCCACATGTATTCTCTGTGCTGGAGGAGGTGGCACCTGTCAGCAGTCCAGTAGAGATCCATCTGCTGTCTGTACCCTGGCCCTCCTGGCCCAGTGTGACCCTGCCACCAGGGGGATAGCACATCTCCAAACCATATGCACAAATACATTCATTTTAAAAATGCCTCATTTAGTTAAAATCACAACTGTTCAGCTTGTCAAAACAGAGGTTGTGCCACTCAACTTGAAGATTGCTTAGACTCTTAAAGACAAGTGCCTGTATTTATAAATTCATGTAAGTTCAGAACTAACCCCTTTTTTTTTGCTAATCCATTTTCCTCTTTGTTATTTCATTAGTGATCTTTATAGCCAGAGTGTGACTCTTCACTCCAGAGTTTATTCTCTGTATGTAGAACTAACTCAACAAGTAGGTGTACAGAAAAATGTGCAGAAAGTCTCAGAATCCTGTGAGAGCATCACTGGCTGGTTACAGGGGTGCTTCTTTGATGCTTTGAGAGAAAACGTTGATGGGAATTATGAGAGATGACAGTATCAAGAACACAGTAGTGAAGGAATTAGTGGTGAATGACTATGAGCCTGGAGGCAAGCATGTGGCAAATGGGAACAGAGAGAGTGGTCGTAGCTGATGGTTAAAAAAACCCAAATAAACAAAAGAAAAAACAGTATTTCAAACATTAAGAAGCCAACAAGCCAGTCACTATGTAAATCTATTTTCTTCTTTTGCTGAAGCTTTGGTAAATTGTCTGATGTTACTTGTAAGATCTTCTTAAACCAGAAGTGTAAGACCTGTGGAAATTTTCATTATTACCAGATCACTTCTGATTTGACTACACAGTAAACTAGAGCTGTGCAGAGAGATGACAACAATTTTAGTTTATTTTGCATTCAAGTAAGGAACTGCACATTATGAAATGGTCATTGAAGGATTTTTCTCTTTCATCTTAGATGGTATTTGTAGAATTCTTATCACTCCTTACCATTATGCAAAGATAAGGAAAAATATTTTCAAAAAATAGATTTTTCCCTTGTCTTCTTTTTTTTTCTTCTTTTTTTTCCTTTAGTTTGGTTTTTATGTTTATTTTGTTTCGTTGTGTTTTGTTTTGTTGGGGGGGGGTTTGGTTGTTGTTTGGTTTGTTTTTTTTTTTCTTTTCCCTGTGTTTCCTCCAACATAATGCTTTGGAAATGTTGCAGATGTATTAAGTTTTGAAAATTCGGTCATCTCATTTAAAGAAAATAAATGTCTTCGTAACTACAGAAATGGGTCTGTGTTTCAGATGGCACAAGTTTGTATATGAAGCTGTATGCAACTATGACTAGAATAGCTAAGAAGTGCATTGGTCTAATGGTATTAAATATTTAAACGTTGCATGCAAGCATTCATGCACCTAGCTTGCTAGCTGGCAAACTAATTTGTGTTTCTCTTTGTCAGTTGAGATTTGAAGCTTTGTAGACAAAAGCTTTGATGTTATGCTAAAGAAAAAAAAAAATAAATTACTATTTAAGAGTCTCAACTTGTCGGAAAAGAACTTTTTATTTCTTTGCGTTTTCTCTTGCAAAGCATGAATTCTGCCCTGCATTGGCATTACATTATGTACTGAAAGAATACATTTCTTCACATTTTTCCGTGAAAAATTATTGAAGTACTCAGAGAAAATTGGTTCTGAAAAGAAGTGTATCTGTCTCTATATGGTAATAGAGACATTTTCATTCTTTATACAGGTAGTAATGCCTGACTATTACACTTTCTTGATAGCATGATTACTAAGAGCATTTTATACTGGAGATGCTACCCAAATGCAAAGCTGCCCTATGAGATCTCTCTGTCTGTCTGGATATAGATATACGTGAAAAACATGAACCCTAGTTGGGTTTGGGACTCTGCCACCCAGACACGTAACTTGTTCTTAATATTTTAAAGTACATTTGTGATTTTCACCTTGCTGCCTGGTTACATTCTAAGTGCAAGTATTAGTAAAAAGAATTTTTGTTGAGTACTTACCACCAGCCTGTTAAGTCTTTTGAAAACTGTGTATACTTGTGAATTAGTTGCAAGCCAAAACAACTCGCAGTGCCTTATTTTATTTATTGGTATTCTGCCACGCACCTACCGTGTTCCTGTGGCCGAGTTTTCCTGGTAGAAACTCAGGTAGGATGATTCACTAAGAGACAAGACAAAGAGAGATTTGATTTTCAGATCTCTGACAACCTTGCTAAATCTAGAGCATAAGAGAAGGGTTGAGACATTTTAAAAAGATGTATAAATAAGAAGGTGGGAAAGAAGGAAAGAAAATCAGGAGCACTTTCTGGAGGAGGTGTTTGGTACATACTCATCTCTTCACTGCTGGGTTAGGGAGCCTGCAACTAGTAAATAAATTGAACTTTTAGTCTTACAATGTGGATGAGCCCAGTATTTGTACTTTTCCTCATAGAGTAAATTTGCAGAAAGTTCTATTCAAAGTTAAATTAATGTGTTCTTGAGAGAGGATCTGTCAGTCATCAGGAGATCTCCTTTTTGAAGCTGTGTAAATGATCCTTTCCCTCCTGTACTCAGCAGACGTGATATGGTAGCAAACTCCTGGTGCAGCTCCTAGAAAGGCTCCTCCAGAAGTTACACTTTTCTTCCCCCGAAATGGCTTAAAATATTTCTACATTTTGAGAGAAAACTTTTAATTTATCATACTGTTTCAGTATTTCTGTGACATACTACAGCAGCCTAGTTACCTATCCTTGCAAACCTGCAGTGCTAGAAATTGCAGTCGTTTGTCCTTATCAAACAAAATGGCAGATGAACTTTTTCTGGAACTTCCTCAGGAAGCATCACGCAACCTATTTCCAGAAATGAGATGTCCATGTTGTTTATTTTAAGATTTAGGGAAGAGAATGGTATCCTTAGAAATTGCTTGTGCTGACAGACACAACTAGTTACAATTTTTCATTTTCTTCAGAACTTATTTAAAGTAGATCTTATGTATATAGTTAACACAAACTTTTACAAGCAGATATGCTTTTTAAAATCAGTACTCTGGCTGGTTTAATGGCATGCAAGCTGGATTTTTTAAAATTTGCTTTGTTTTTTTTTTCTTTTTTTTCCCCATGTGCATTGCATAAATAACAGAAATATTCAGAAATTTTCTCACCTGTGTTTTGTGCTGATTTCTTGAGTGAAGTGTTTTTGGAAACATTAGTTTTGATGTGCTGATATTGAAACATTATCTCTTTTCTAACAGAAACCCACTTGGCAGCTTGTGTGTGTCTGGTTGACTTGGGAACAGTATTTCAGAAACAGTCTTGACATAGTCACACTTTACTGAATGTTCTGGCATTGGTGGCTCTGTCATTTTCATTTCTTGACCTGTGACCTGTCTCAGCTGCAGAGTCAAACCCTAAATCCCTAGAAGATTCCTTAGAGGTGAAAAATCTTGAGGAGAATTCCTTGTCAGCCACTAAACCTTTCGGCTAAGAGACGCCTTCCTGGTGTGTTTGCAGTGGTGGCTTTGAGGATACTTTGATGAACCCATTGTTGAAATGTTTCGTGACATTTTCTTCATCAGACAGAGAAACTTGTGGTTCTCCTGCTGGCCTCTCCTGCTACTCTCTCCCCTCCTTATCTGATTGGGAAATTCTCCCTGCTCGCAATGGTATTGCAAGTAAGGATACAAAAGAAAACTTATGACAGTGATATGTTCAACCTATTCTAAAACCTTTTCAGAGCTGTGGCTCTGAAAGATGAGGTAAAGCCCTCTCATTCATACACTGAAGATGCTGGTTCCCAGTTCTTATTCCTCTTGCAGTAACTAACCCTGATCTCTCCTGTTTTCTCTGCATCATTCCCACTGGTTATAAGTTAGTATACTCATCACGGTTACTGCATATTAATAATATGTAGAATTCCACATAAGGCCCAAATCAACAATTACCTTCAGGGAGAACTTGTTGAGAAAGTAGTTTATACAGATAGGATGCTTAAAACAAAGAGAAGAAGCTTTTTCCCATGAGAGTGTCAATAGAAGAATGAATGGAAGGGATCTCTTTCCAAGAGGGGCTTTGGGTGCTTGTCATTAAGTTTATAGAGGTGTTGAGCAGGCAGTGCAGTTGGAACCATCCCAAATGTGCCCATCCATACCCTGCAACCTTATATTGAGACCACATCAAAGCACTAAAGTCCCCATCACGACCTTGCTATTTTTATTTCTCAATGCACACGTATCTGTAGGCCTGTGTTCATTTTAAATCCAGTATTTTTTCTGATTTTTCTCCAGCAGGTATGCATTTAAAACTGAGATTTGTGCTTATACCGAAAAACGTTCTGGTGTAAGACTTTGAGACTATCCCTGGGAGCATCTGTTAGCATCAAATGTTAAATGAAAAGTTAAAAGCTTTCAAATTTTACTTTTATTTCCTGTTATGTTGAAATCAGGGTGTAAAGAAGGTGGAAGGAGGAGCCATTTGAAATAAAACAAAGCACTGCAATGTTTTTTTAAGTATTTCTGAATGGAATAAATGGTCAGAATAAAAATATGTAAGATTAATAACTTCTTTTAATCACAAATATTAGATATACAAATCTACAAAAGAACTTGTAACAAGCTGTTTCAAAAAAAAGCAAAATCTAATGTTTCATACCAACATATTTTAGTTTCATTGGTTTATACAGAGTGAACCTAAATTCATTGTAAGGGCTTATGTGATTACTTAAAATATGAAGCTAACAATAACGAACAGGGTATTGGACAACTCAGGTATCAGCACAGTTAAAATCTATGAAATGAACTGAATAGTGTGGAGAATATATTTAGCTTTGCAGTAGAGATGAAACCTAACCTTTTGACAGAAAAACACAACAGTAATACAACAAAAATGTCAAAGAATGATGTTAAAAATATAAAAAAAACTTTGAATATATGTTATATGATACTGTATCACCAGTAATTAAAGTGGAATTTTTAAAGTGCAGTTCTTGAGATTTTTACAACATAATTTTAAGTATTCAATATTAATTTTAAAAAAATGTTATTTTTTTCATTCAAATAATTAACAGTATTCGACTTCTTGGAAGTGCAAGATAATTTACCTTTTTGCACTCTACATAATACTGCTGAAATTGTGAACAGAGTCTATTTAATTTATTGCAGTGTACAGAACAATTTATAGTAGGTAAATATAGTATAGTCAAGCACACAAAATATGTAGACTTAATGCAGAGTAACACTCATAAATATATAAGGTCATATGTTTCTACTGAGAATGTCAACATCTTTCCACTCACCTGTTTTGCTAAATCATAGGAGGAAAACAGCAGCAACTGTTTCACTCATTTAAAGTATCGGTAACAGTAATATTGACACAAATACCCAGGGAAAGTATATTATAAGTCTGGGAAGACTAACTATAGAGAATAATCTTTATTTCTGGCCACCACTACTTTTTTATCATTGAATAAAAAGCCTTTATGCCAAGAGAAGCAGAAGTTGAAAACACACTTTTACCTAGCGCTAGAAAAAAGTTGCACATCCATCTTATTATGGCCCAACAACCGCCTTATTATGAAGTTTTAAGATCCCAGAGCCATTATTTTAAGTTTTCTTTTTTTGTTATTATTTCTGTAAGTAGTTATTGTAGGAGAAATATGAGAGGCACAGAGACTTCATTTATAGTCATGGAACAAATGTATGTGCTTGTAGGATAAGATCATAGGATAATTAACATTGGCATTGACTCCAGGAGGTAATCTCTGAAAACTGACTGCTCAATGCATAGGAGACAAACTCATCTTAAGGTGTGTCCTAATATGAGAACAAGAAAAGGCTTCACACCTTTTCTTCCCCTCCTTCTTTTCCAGGAGACTCTCATTAGGTTTAGTAAATGTTTTAGAAGCACAATCAGCACTTAGCTTTTAATAGGTGTTCCGAATGATATTCACAATTCTTACCTGTGAATAGCAAGAAATATGATTAGGGCCTAGGAATGAAGTGTATGTTACTGAATGGCTGTACCAAAGATTTCATTTGCTGTCTATTACAGTTTTAGGTGTTGAACACATTCTGAAATGATATCTCAAGATTTAAAAAAAGGCTTTGGTCAATCAGTCTTCTCATACAATGCTTGGATTGTTTCCCCTCTGTCTTTTTATTCTTTTTATGTTACACAAGAAACACTGAAAAGAGAATAACCACCGGGTTGAAGTTAAAAGAAAGAAGAGTTTCTTAACCGCTTGTATACAGACTTCTTTCTTTATAGCCAGAGGAACTTTTCTAAGAATTTCCCAGGGGTGGAAATACAAGGAGCAACAATACTTTTTCCTGAAGACAATAAAGTGTCTGTGTGACTCTTTTCCTTTTGTAATCTGCACCATTTGTTGCTTTTAGTATTATCCATCCAAACAGTAATAACTGAATCACAAAACAATATGCTGTTAAAAATGAAGAATGAAAAATTTTATTTATTAGAAGTAAATTGATTCCTCTCATTCTCTATTAAATCTAGTAACTATATTTCTAGGGATATTTCTGTGTGTCTGAGACTCACATAAACTTTTGAAAATGGTCTTTTCTGCCTTAAATATTGATTTTTTTTTTTAATCTCTGAATTATTCCCACTAATTCAATAATTTTTAACATTTTTTTCCTCCTTCCTGCCACTTCTCACTATCTTCCACAAAGATACTTTCATTTGTGCAATTCACTTTTTAGATTTTGAGAATCTGCTGATAAGTAAGCAGCTAAGTTATTGTGAAAGACATGGTAAAACCAAGCAAGCAAAAAATCATTTGATGCATAGTCATACTGAATTCTGTTTGATTGGTAGTGGGCTTCTGAAGAAGTGAAAATTAGGGATTGTGTGAGTTGTTGCCTCCCATTCCCCCTTTTTCCTCCTGTTTCTCCACCCAGTTCAAGCTACAGTTTGAAAACAGATCCCTGCTGATTTTCCATTTTATTTTGGTTGGGAAAAAGCCTGTATGCTACTAGCAAAGTGCATCACTCATCTGCTGTTCTATTTTATTTTCTTGTCTTTTTGTGTCTCATTCTGTGTAAGTGTAGAGATAATATATTTAATTTCTGTTGTCCTAAATATTCACAGTGAGGTTGAACTTTTGCTTACCTGTAGGAATTGGAAAAGGAATATTGGGTTCCTGCAAAATTTGGCAATCTCTGAGACTCTGACCCATATGACTATTCTACAATAATATTTCTCTATGTACAATACAACTTTTTGTGCACCACCAGCTTCTAAGGTGGTGTTTCTAAGTTTTAATCTGTTTTCTGCTCTTGTGTCATGTACAGTTCTGTTGTTCTTGGGCTGAGGTTGAAAGATACTTTAGACTGCTTAAGAACTGCTAGCTCATTTTTACAATTGGCAGAGGTCATGATCAAGGAAATAGGTTTATTTATGGAGATGAGAGAACTGAATATAGACAACTTTTAAAATTTTCTGAATAAATAGGACAGAGGAATGCTGAGAGTACAGAAAATGAAAACACTGTGGAATACCCAAGTCATTGCAGCAATCATGACTCACTTGACACAGCATGGTCTTGGTTCAGTAACCAGTATTGTATTAAGATGTATAGGTTTAGACTGCCTTTTTCTCACTGGAACTTTTTTAAAGTGCTAGTTCTGTTAATTTCTATTAATTTTTCCACAGCTTTTATTTGAATATTTCAGAACACTGACATGAGCAGTTGAATGTCTTATAAAACGAAAAGAATGTGTAAAGATCCCTTCAGCAGCCTTTAAAACAATGATGGCAGAGAAGTAGCTACTTAACAACAACACACAGTAGCTTGGGAAATGTGGAAGAAAATTTGACTAAGGCTGTTAAAAATACTGATTCTTTCTTTAAAAGTGGACTTCACTGGTCACATGGATTACTGTATTGAATAAAACATGGGCACATTACTGTATTCCATGGGCATCTACACTGTTTTGTTAAACAGCTGCTCATACTTTAGTTATAAAATTGAACATTTAGATCTTCAATCAATTTGCATCTGTTTGAGATCATATGTTTATATGATAAAAGTCATGCTTAAGTGGATTCTGAAAAACATATCTACACCAAATGTGATCTTTCAAAATCCTTTTCTTCTGTCTACTGCAAATGCTTTTGTTCTGATTTCTAAACTTTTTTAACACTTTCTCCTAATACACTGGTAAAATAGCATTCATTGTCATGAATGTGCAAATATTCAGTTCAAATCAATTATTTTTTTGTCTTGGCCCACATATAAAATTTTAAGCAAAATGCGACAGTATCTAGTTCTGTTCTTTCAAAAAGCTGAAGTTCTAATCAGAAGATAGGGCTCTTAAGCTGCTTTCCCAGGTTACTCACTCGTATGAACTTTTTTGGGTCTTGTCCTAGAGCTTTTTTTAGTTCTGTTGTTACTTTTAGGACAACATTTCAGCAACGTAATTACCAACACCTTTCAACACCCAAGGTTTTTTTCCCAAAGAAATCTTAAGGTAAATAATTAATGTGTCTAATATTTTGCAGAAAAAAACCAGCAGTACTGAATGAAAAAAACAGTGGATTTGGGGCATAATTGTTTGCTGCTTCCACATAAAGAAAATTCAAAGTCAGCGTTTTCTAAATTCATACCAAAGTAAAATATGAATTCAATTTCCATATGAGAGACTTGGGTAGGTGTTGCATGTTAGGCAGAAGGAACAACTTGTTCTGTTATCATGCACATAGAATTTTGCTTTTTGACAAAATGCTTCACAACCAGATTTTATCTTCTTATTCTAAGCTTTGGTCAGAAAAGAATACACCCACTCTCTGCTAAATTTTCCCAAGATTTTTGTGATATTTACCGCCTCATATTGTCTGTGTGTTGCACTTTGTGGCAAAAATATCTGTGCATGGTAATGAATTGTAGATCAATTGATAACAACACTATGTAGTGAAAGATTTTAAGAAGCACCTAATATTTATTTATGGAAAATTTTACAGCTATGACAATTGAATGTACGGAAATATGTTTAGAACTATCAGTAGTGCTAAATTATTCATCCTGTATCAATTTTCTCAGTATTTTAATTTCCAGATTCACAACTACAGGAATGAAATTAAGCTTTTCTGTCTGGTGAAAGACATTTAATGTACTTTGACTCACGGAATGGAGCTAGTCCGAATAACTTTGGAAATATGGTGCTAGTCTCAATGAGCAGGGACATCTTCAACTAGCAGGTTGCCCAAACCTGCATCCAAACTGGCCTTGAACACTCCAGGGATGGGGACACATCCAGCTTTTCTGTAGATGTGCCAGTGCCCCATCACTCCCACAGTAAAGAATTTCTTCCTAGTACCTAATACAAATTTACCCTGCTTCAGTTTAAAGCCATTCTCCCCTTTTCCTATCTCTGCGAGCCCATTCAAAAGTCCCTCTCCAGCTCTCTTGTAGTCCCCTTTAGGTACTGGGAGGTGCTCTAAGGTCTCCCAGAGACTTTTCTTCTTCAGGCTGGACAACCCCAGCCCTCTCAGCCTATCTTAGTAGGAGAGGTGCTCCAGGACTGTGAGCATCTTTGTTACCCTGGTCTGGACTCACTCAAGCAGGTCCACATCCTTCCTATGCTGAGGTCCCCCAAAATGGATGCAGCACTCCAGCAGCATCTTACAGAGGCAGAGTAGGGGCCAGAGTCATCTCCCTCACCCTGCTGGCCGCACTGCTCATGCTGCAGCCCAGGATGTGGTTGGCTTTTTGGCCTGTGAGTGTGCATTTTTGAGACATGTCAAGCTTTTTGGCCGTAAAAACCGCCAAAGTCCTTCTCCTTAGGACCATTTTCAATCCATTCTTCTGCCTCGCCTATACTTGTACTTGGAATTGCCTTGACCCAGGTGCAGGATGTTGCACTTGGTCTTGTTAAACTTCATGAGGTTCACACAGACCCACCTCTCAAGCCTGTCCAGGTGCCTCTGAATGGCATCCCTCCCCTCCTTCCCTGTGGCGTGGATCATACTTCAGAGCTTGGTGGTGTCAGCAAACTTGTTGAGTGTGTGCTTAGTACTGTCCATGCTGCTGACGAGGATATTAAACAGCACCAGCCCCAGTGCCATCCCCTGAGGAACACTGCTCATCACTGCTCTCCGTCTCGATTACTGAGACATTGGCTGCAACTCTCTAACTGCAGCCATCCCGGCCGTTCCTCATCCACTGGGTGGTCCATCCATAAACCCGTGCCTCTCCATTTTAGAGATAAGGGTGTCATGCAGGACAGTGTCAAATGCCTTGCACAAGGCCAGTTGCTCTTCTCTTACGTCGTCTTCTTATTTCTTTAAATGAATACTACTTAGGCTAGAACATTTCTTTAAGTAAGTAAGATTAATAGTTTAATATAAAGAACAACTACCTCTGCTGTCTTTACTTTCAAGAAAGCTGACACAGCTGATGTTCAGATAACTAGCTTGTTTGTATATAGTTTGACCTTCTATTAAGAAATGTTGCTCTGACAGATAGGAACATCTGCCACGATCAAAGACTGGCCCACAGAAATGCTTTTAGATGATGGAAGAGGTCTAGCATCAAGTTCCTTTGGCAACCTTTTACACTTTTAACCTCTTTAATACAGCTAAGGTTTATTTAACTGTGAAATCATGCTGTGGGGTGCGCTTCCAGTTAGATACGCAGAGTCTCAAGTCCTGTAAATAAGCATTTGTATTGAAGGTGAACTCCTTACAAAAGGACCACGTTTTTATGGGATTGTTTTTCTGCAATGGTGATTCATTAATTTGAATAATACAGGTTCAAAGACCCTAAAATATTAGCTGTATAGAACTGTGGGTGTGTAAGCTAGATAAAGCTTATCTAAACAAACCCCTGTTTACTATAATGGAACTGTTACTTGATACCGGGTAGTTAGGATGGCCAAACTGTAGAATGTACTGTGTTTGTGCTAAAAATTATATTCTCTCTTGTATTTTTCATCCTTCTCACCTCTGGCGTTCCTTTGTTCTTATGTTGATCTTTTCCCATTGTTTTTGGGGGGGTTTTTGGTGTGCATGTGTTTTTGTTGGATTGTTGGGCTTTCTTTCCTGGATTTATTATATATGCAGTTTGTTCTGTACTAAATCCAAAGCAAAAAATTCCGTGCATGTATATGAATATTGTTTTTTCAAAGTGAACATCAGTGACTGGTTATCTGTTGTTCTTCAGATCTCTTACCTTTTTATTTTTCAACAAGATTATGTTCTTACTCCTATGCTTTTACAAACTTGACACTTAAAGCTGAAACTAAATGACTCCTCCAAGACTTGGTTCATAAATAGTCTGCTGTTCCTTCCATCTCTCATATTCCAAAAAGAAAATAATTGCACCTGCAGAACTGGTCTGTGTTTACAGCACTGGGTCACTGGGGACTGCTGACAGTGATGCCACATCTCTGGCAAGAAAGCATAGACTTCCTCATTACAATTTCTTTATTTGCACAGCATTTCAGCTGTGTAATGTGTTGAACTGACACTGTAATTCTTATAAGATGATGAACCAGATCTTCAGTTCAGAGACATGTAGTGGTTAATACAACATGTACGTAATTTGTACAAAATGTGAAGTCTATAAGCAAACAGAGAACCTAGCAATTTCTTCTTCAGCTAATGTTTGTCTTTGAAAATGCTGTTCAGAGTACTTTGGTACTTCACTAATAGGTTTTTCAAAATGTAAGCCCTTATTTATTGTTTCTCTAGGATCAGTATCTGTCAGGTTTCTTTTGTGCTGCTGTACAATATAATCAGTATTGATATTTTTTACTTAAAGTAAGTAGGATCTAAGCCTTGTCTCATAATGGAGCTTCTGTAAAGGTTTTTGATTCCTTCTTTCCGTCTTTCACAAATGATGAAGTTTCATTGAGCATGATATTCTCGGGATCTGCAATACTTGCATGGCATCAACTTAGCCTCTTCTCTTCTCTTTAAAGGCTTTTATTAGAAACCGGAGTAAAAGTTATGCAACGGAAGAAATACTATGAAAGAAACAATATAAAAATGCAAGAAATATGATCCTGTAGGAATATAATTTATGCAGTATAGCAATCCTTAAGAGTATTTTTAAAAGGGATTCTAAAGCCTCTGTAACTTGCATTCTACAAAGAAAACTTTTGGGTAAGAACCCAGGCAACTCATGAACCAAGCAAGTTACCTTTAACTGGCTTATATGACACTTAGCTTTACAAGCAATTCTAATTGAAAGACAAAGAGGTATTAGAATTAATTTTTTTTTAATTATTTTTGCATTATTTTGCAAGTAATAGATACTGGATGACATGCTATGCCATGTTTTTTAATGAAAGAGAAATAAGATACAACAGAATTAGTGGTGTGTATCTGAATTCATAAGGTGGAATAACCTGTACTTGAGTTAAAGGTAAGTATTATCGAAACAGCCTTTTTTACTTGCATTTTCAAAACTTGTTCAACCGGTTTGATGTCTTACCACTAGATGTCACTGCAGTTGAACCCTCTCGCCGGTTTTATACTAATTCTGTGCTGCCTTCAGCCACTGGATGGCATCTTACTATTGATTTCAGGTGCCAAGATTTTAAAGAGCTGATTCACGCAAAGCAGATTATTTTAATATTTCATTTAATGCCACGGTGTCTCTAAAAGCCTGTGTTCTGTTTGCAGACAACAACAAATAAGGGTGTTTGAATTTGAGATTTTTAATGACGTCAGGAAAGGTAAAGCTCAGAAGAGAACAGGGAAGATGTACATGTCAGTAGCTATAGAGTAGTCTTGCTTGAGGGGAGGTTTCTTCTGTTTCTTGTGTTGCAGTTTCTGTGAGGGTTAGGGAAATTGTGTCTGAAGAATTCTCTGGACTTATCAGAGAAATTTTATGTTTATTGAAAACAGTGTGTGTTGTCCTGTGCTCACTGTAGTGTGAAAAGCATCTGTGTACTTGCTTATTTGTCATCTACCTGGAACAGTAAGTGTAATAAAACCTCTTTTATTACTAGGACAGATAAGAAGGCAAAGGCTCTTTTACAAGTGTAACCTTTCAGCGACAGAAACATTTGAAAAAGCATTTAGGGTTTGGTTTTGCTGAAGGGTCTAAGGTTTTTCAAGGGTGGGTCCCTTCACATTTCTTTCCTTTGCATCTTCTCACTGTCCTCACTTGCCTGATTTCCTGCAAGCTCACATGGTACTAACAAGCAGAGCAGGGAGTAAGACTCCAAAGCTTCCCTGCTGCAGCACTGTCTGGCCAAAGTGATGAGATCTCCTGCTCCCAGCTCTGGGTGTTCCAGCCTTGCTCTAGCTGTGTGTGCAGGTGAGCTGATTGTGCCTAATGACAGTCACCTGCAGGCTGGCATCCTTCACATACACAAGTGAAGCCCACCCATGCTGATGATGGAGAGAGAGGTTTTGCCAGCTCCTTCCTCCCTTGAGAGGCAGCAAGGAATTCCTTTCCCTTGCCGTGGCTTCCCTGTTAATCTGTGCTGTTCACTTGTTATGTTCGACTGTAGATTAACCCTATGCACGACTGGGTGAAGTTTTGCCACATTGCACATGGGATCTTTCTTGGGCATATTACTCTACAGCAACATATTTGCAAGAGCCTCTGCTTTCCTAAAGTTGGGATCAGGGGGACACAGGCTCCTCTTGCATACCTGTGAGCACAAGCCATTTACACTGACAGGCTCTGACTCCCAGCAAAGGTGAACAAGAGGGGTGTGCACTGCTTTTATCTCAAAGCTCATCTCTGCTTATGGAGTTATTTTTGTAATACTCTCATGTTAAAGAATCATTTTATTCGTTGTTTAATATTACATCAGAGCAACTTTAAAGCCCATTGAGATAGGGGAAGATGATGCTTAGGTCTTCACACAGATTTTAACAAGCCCCATGGGCTACAGTGCTAAATTCAGCCTGGCTTTTTAAAATTCAGATTCACAGAATCTATTAGGTATACATCTGTATTTCCTTCACTTACCTGCAGGGAAATGTAAAAACCCGTTCCTCCAAAGACAGAAATTCAACTTATCACTTGCCTTCACATATACGTTGGTTTAAGTGTACTTTTAAAATATCTCTAAGATAGTAAGCAATTTCATTTCCACTGTGAAACTAATCTTAAAAAGTTCATGTTGGTAGCTACTCAAGGTAGGGTGTTCTTAGTAAATAATGGTGTAAAAAATGTCATATGCAGTTTGCTTTCAGGGACATTTCTTACACAAAAAAAAGTAATTATTGAAGCAGAAATAAAAGTCACAGGCTGCTATAAATTGGCATGGGTCTGTAGTCTGTTGGCTTTTTTACACTTGAACAAGCCCAAAATATTTGATGTTTTTTAGCCCACACTGTTGTGTCAGGAGTCTTCAGGTCCACCTGTATGTGAAGTACATTTAGCCAGCCAGGGGTTTAGAATACAAAAATAAGTGGGAAAAAACCTGCTATGGCTTTGTGGTCTGGAAGTGTAATGTACTCTGGAAGTCAAGTGTAAGACCTTGGTGACTGATCACCTGCCCTTAAAAAACAGAACAAAGGTACTCCTTTTAGCCACTAAACAAAATACACTTTAACCCACAAACACACCCCTGTTTCTGGAAACCAGATATTTTTTCCATAGAGTAATCATGGCTGTGACTTCCTTTCCCTAAGAGTTAAAGTATGGTCTATTTTGCAATGATTTGTGGGCAAGAAGCAGGGGAATGCAGTTACCCTTAATTATTAACAAGAACACATCAGTGTACTTAATGGGAGAGATATGAATCTGTCAAGTGCATCTCTTCATGTTTGAACAGCCAACATAATTGAGAATACCTGAGGAAATCAGAGGGGTATTATGAAGTCTCAGTGGAATGCTTTCAAGCAAAAAGTTTCAATAAATTGAGTGCATTAATTAATGAAAAGTTAAACAAGCAGACTGAATCAGCAGTTCACTGATCATTTTAGTTATAAGATCGAAGTAACTTAATCCATTAATTTATGGATTGTAGTGTAGTATCAGCGGTATTTCCGGTCTTCAAACAATTGAGCAAGATTTTGCTAATCCAGTCTCTTATTAAATCTAAAGTGATTTACTTTATTTTAGGCTGGTTGCTTTCTCCATTGTAGAGCATTTTGCGCCATAACCTGGCAACTCCCTTTGTGGCAAGAACGACTCCTTAACTTCTTTTTCTATGTTCAGCTTTTCCATGCACACTACCTGCCACTCCAGCCCCAGCTCTGGCTTCTCTCCCTCCACAAAGCCCTCTATGCAGTACCAGTCAGAGGTGGTGTTGCACTGGGCAATCCAGGAATTACACTGCTGGATCTTTCTGTTCTCCTTCTCCTGCTCCAACCTCCTGGCTGGGCTGCTGCAGCACTCAAGGACACCATTCCCATCGTGGCAGGTGCTATATACAGCAAGCAGCCTTTGGACTGAAGGCCAAGGCCTTCCTCTCTGTTTCTTTGACATTACCGAGGTGTCTTGGGAGTGATGTGAGCTCTCTGTAACAAACTCTTTTTCTACTGCTGCTGACTCTTCAGCACAGGTAAATGCAATCTGCTATTTATTCTCTTCCTCCACGTATTTCTAAAACCTTGTACCCAATGAAATTGTATATATTTGTTTCACCGCCAATTTTAGATGGTAGATTTATTTTTTTGGAAATTGAATAAAGATTTCAAGAAGAAATGCTGGGTTTCCAAATAAATTCAGAAGAGACCAGAATTTTATCTGTTTTACTTTATTTTTACTAGCTAATAAACGGTTAAGTACAATAGAAAAATAACATTTCTTTTGAGACAGAGATACCAGTCAGTGAATTGAACTTAATAATTGAATTCTCTGTGAAAGTCTATTCCATGGTTTTTTGCAGCTTTTTTTTTTCTTGCAGTTGTTCTGCAACTGCTCCACTGTTTTGCTATAAAGAGAAACACAGAAGTAGTATTTGAGGGTAAAAGAGCTATATTTAAAATCTGGGATTTTATAAGGTCTGAACACTCCTAGTTTCTGAACACTCCCACTTTGTATGATTTTTAAGGAAAGTTCAAGGATTTAAACCATTCTCTAATGTCTTTGGGAAACCTTTATGTATACTGAATTCCCATGTGCTGTGCAGGGTTAAAAAGCAGAATAAGTATTTTTTACACAGTCTCACAATGCAAAAGTATGAATCACAGGAAATGAATAAATAAAAATGAACACTTCCGTTTTCATTAAGAGAAATCAGTTGAGAGCTCCCTGTGAAAAAGGGATATAGAGAAGAAATCTGGATCAACCCATTGTGTAAGGCGTGGTGTTTAAAGGTCAGAAAAATAGCTTTATTCTAGCAACTGCTTTATGTTTAGTCACTGTTTTCATTTATTATCATGCTGTTTGATGTGCGCCACACAGGACTGCAGTACTTCAGTGTCTGCGTGAACCCAGTGTGTTGCCATACTGAATTATACTCTGGAAAGCAGCAGAGCTAAGGAGCTTTCAGGCAGCCTCTACTGTCCTGCCATGTTCTCATGCACTAATTCCTAAGAAGATGCCCTGAATGTATTCCATCAAATCTGATTTTATCATGTTCAAACATGTTTGCTGTTAGAACCTTGAAACATTTCTTCATGTTGGTTGTAAAGTCCCTTGTGGGTATTGTAACTGACAGGTGCCACCATATTAAAACAGAATAAAAAACACTTTTGCTGAACAAATAGGACACACAAAACCAGTTCTATCATATTTTTGACACGGTTTGTGATTCACAGAGATCCAGCAATTGTTATAATGGAATTTGTGTGCGAAGTATTACTGTTTTCTGGTGCCTTTCAGAGGAAATAATCCATGATAGTTATCTGCTAGCTAATAATTGAGAAACTAGGGAATTAAAAATCTCTTTAAAATATGCAGAGAAGAAAATGTATCATTTGCATTAGTCTTTCATGTTTCATATGACTTAAATAGTAAGTGATAACACAATAGTAAAAGAACCAAACCAAGCCACACTCAGAAACTGATTGCAGTTTATTTATTCAAGTAGGCTGTATTCCATGTATCGGAAGGTCCTTTTAAACAGAAGGACATTGAAACAGTATCCTCAGTTGAGTATCTTAGTAGGTAATTACACCCTACGTTGGTAAGGTTTCTCTGTTCAATGTCTCTCTCTGTTTTAAATTCACTGAACACACCTTTTTACAAAATCTGCATCAGTAAATGTTGTAAGAGAATTAAACTTGCTGACTACCAAGAGTGCCTGTTCGCAGAAGGCTGTTTCCTTTCTGAAATTAAAAGGCTTTCTTAGGTGCATACATTGTCTGACTGCATTTATACTTCTAGGAACAGAACTAAGACTCTAAATTAAGCAGCCTGAGACAGTGTTGTTACTTTATGATAAGTGGCACTTACTGAAGGGCTTAGTGTGACAGTGCTTAGAGCTAGAAGAGCATAATCCCTGTCCCAAAGATCTTTCTTTTTCTTTCCTTGTAAGGCTTGACTTTAGTGCACCTGAAATTTCTGCAGTGAATCTTACAGGTGCCTAGGGCTGCTTTGGTTTTTATGTGATTCTTTTGCAAGTATTGTCTGCTTTCTTCTTAGGAATTTCATATATTCAATGCGTTCCTGATATTATAGATTTTTTTCCCCACATAAATGCATTTTGTTGCAATACTGAAAAGGCAGTGTTTGTATGATTCCTCAAGGATGCGTGCTGAAGCTTAGCTTCAGTATTGGCAGCTGTCAGGATTTGTGGGCAAATGCTTTCAAAACCAGCGACAAAATTTACTTCGTACAGACTGTTTTGAGTAGCTGCTCTTATGAGGTTTGGGAAGTGTCTGTTTCAATTGAGGCTTGGCTTTCTGGTTCCATAATTTAACTGCAGTGCAGGTTTTACGCACTTATAATGCAGTTAAAAATAGAGGAGCAAAATCTAATGTAAGACTGATATACACAAATACTGTACCAACTCAACTAAGAACTAAACTACCGTGTCAAAAATAGCTATTGTTTCCTGTAGAGGATTTCCCCCCCATGCTAGAATATAGAGTGACATTAAAGACCATGAATACGCTATGTAATGCAGTCATCCCACAAAGCTCAATCCAGCAGCTCCTCAAAGAGGAAAGTTGGGAGGTGATTTAGCAAGTGTCAGGAAAGGCTTGGTAAAAGGTTTTAACAGGCAAGTATGTCAGGAGTTGTGGTTGAAAGATGGCAAGATTTCAGCTAATAAAAACACATCTTTGAAACAATCAGAGCACTGCCCTTTGCAAAATATAAGAGTTTCCAGAAGCTATTCTGCTGCCAGTTTTTAAATCAGAATTAGATGTTTTGTGTCATATACGCATTTCCAGGAAGCAGTGATTCATTGCAGAAAGAGCTGCTGTTCATGTACGTACAGGAAATGGAACTGAATATCCTTTTCTGGCATTTCTAGATGCAGCATGAATCTATCTGAGCAGCAAGGCATTGGTGCAATTCTGGTTGATTTCAGTAATTGCACATTACATTACTATCATTGCCCGCATTTCCCTCTTTAGATGGGATTCAGCCCCATTAGTTGAGATATTTATGCATTTGGCAAGACTTGTTTACTTCTTATGGGTGTTGTTTCATGAGCAGGAGAGTTGTTTTGGGGGAAGCCACCACACAGAGGATGCTGTCAGAACAGACCCTGCCATGCACAGAGAAAGCCTAGGCACCACCTCTGCTATGAGTGTCACATTCACAACCAGCACTGAGACCATAAATTGTAGTCAGGTGTCCAAGTTGTGTCAGTGCTTGCATCAATCCACAGGGCAGAAGAGCGGTGGAAGAGTTTGTAGAGCAAAAGTGAAGCACATGTAAGCACACTTTTAGATGGAACAATTGCCTGTACAGATACTGTTACTCAAAAAACATTATGCTTTCATGGATAGAAAATGTGATTTTACAAGGCAATAAAAATACTCACTTTTTTTTTGAAAGCCAGCTTAAATGCATTTTTAAAACATCAGATGGAGGGAAATGCTAAACTAAAGAAAATGATGATCCTCAGGGGTGACAGCACTGTTTGTTTAAAAGAAACAATATGGTTAGTGCAAAAATTTCAGTTTGAGTGGATACCTATTGTAATGCAAGATATTTTAAACTGCTCAGAAATTCCCTTTTGTCTTAGTATCAGGACTCTACAGGGCATTTATTTTAATAATGAATATTTTGTGCATGGTTGTCACATTGTTTATAAATATTTATGAACAAATTTTTGCTGTAGTGTAGATCCAAAATTGTTCAAATTTGCAGGTGTCAAATTTTGGGAGATGGGCCAACATCTGAAGGGTTTTTAAGTGTACGTTCAATTGATGTTCAATTACTGACACTTCTGGCTCTGATTTTCATTTCAGGAAGGTTCTGAATTTATTTAAATTTCTATTTTCTGAACCTTAGAACATATCAAGGATGAATAAAGCTACAATGGATAACATAAGGGAAATCTAAAATTATAGTGGATCTATCCAGGTTGTATGTAACTATTCAATTTAGTTGTTAAATATGCTACGGCATTTGCTGGGATAATTTTATTTTCCCAGCCCTTTTCAGTGGCTGAAGTACTATACTGGCATTATTTATTTATGCACAAGGATGGCAGAATCATCCCATTAGCAATTACGAGCTACAGGAAAGGATTTTTTTGAAAAACAAACTTATGCTTCTCCTCAAGTTTCATAAATACTTAAGGGATGTGGCTAGTTTAATGAACTCATTATCTGTTTTGGCTCATGGCTTTCACTTTTTGATTTTTAAAAGAATGTTTACTGCAACTTTTCACTCTGAAGGTACGGGAAACTGTTTATATTAAAAACAAAACATATTCCACCTGTCCCCAAGTATTCTGCATTTTGAAATTTGTCTCCTTATGGATAATGTGCTGTCTTTCTGATTACTTGAGCTAAGGAGGATTTGCCTACATTTTCTGAAAAGCTGAACTCCATGTATACCTCAAGCCCCTTTCAATAAGCTGGATTTATTTAAGCATCTATGTTCTAGTCAGCCGTTTTATGTTTCCCTTGGATGCTGAAATGTGTTAATTATTTTTCAGTTGCCACTAAGATTTTATTTTCAGAATACAAATATGAATCAACCACAAGAAACTGACACAGTGTGAGGTCTTAGAATTGAACTTACTGATGCAAAGACCTGGTGACTGAAATGCTGAGTTAACGCTGTTTCTGTGCAGGATGCGTGTTTAATACATACTTATTGTTCTCTGTTTGAAAAGCCTTGGTGACCTACGGTTTGCAGTGTTTCTAGTAGCAAATCATTGTCAAGGTTACTTCAAGTACAATATGATACCAGCATTCATCTCTTGTTGGGAATCAGGAAAGCAGAAATGGTTTGGAAGATTTTGGCATTCAGGCTGCTCTGTGAAATACAGAATTCCATGTCTTTGCTATTGATACACTTCTTATCAGCATGAACTGCTATAAAACACTTGGTTAATGAAACAGACACGTTTTATTTAACATGTGGCTTACGTGTGGGAAAAATGGGCATTTGTTATTATATGTATTATTTATAGGTGAACAGGGAAGTCTCTCAAAGTAGAGACTCTTCATAGCTATGACTGTGCATGCTAATTTGTTGGTTTTTTGCCTTCTCATGGCATTAACACATTTGATGCTTGCATTTATTGTGGGAATGAGAGGAATGAGATGATGCTGAGCAGGATATTAGTGGTTTTAAAATTACTGTTAAAAAAAGTCATATTCTTTTTCATATGCTTTTTGAAGACTGAATTGCTCTCATGGCATGTTGTTCTTTACTTTTATCAGATATTGAAATACTGATAGAGTAAGTGATAAAAATGCTGTGATGTTAAAAATGAAAAAGAAAAACCCAAAGCATTCTCTTTACATCACATAAATGAAATTGATTTTTTTGTATTGTTCTGCTGGTCATTATAAAATTACTTTTATTCTATGGCTGGAGCACTAGGGTACTATTAGATATCTAGGTATTAGATATCTAGGAGAAAATTGAGAAAATACAGTAAGCGACCTGTATGGAGCTCTTATATAATAGAAATAATTTCATCTCAGTCTTTAGGTGGAGCACATCAATAAAGCCTGATCTCCCCAGCATGGTTTCTGTGTGGTGCTTATCGCATTTCTTTCTCAACTCCCAAAACAGTGTAGGTCTAGTGTGTTCAGTGTCCCTGACCACTGAACAAATTTATGGATATTAAGGTCCTGATTTAATGGTACGTTACTGATTTAATGATGTTATATGAGATGTACATCTTTTTCAGTGGAAGGAGGGAAATGATACAATGCAGAGATGGATCCCATCTACAGTTGTCACAGAAACCTGTTAGACTCTGAACTTTGCACTACAGAGTTCTCTTGTGAATCAAGAAGCTCTCTCAGGGGATGGATACACCCTTTAGCATACATTCAGCTGAACGACAGATGTACCCTATTTTGCAATCAACCTATGAAATCATTTGTTCCTCTTTTTAACAGAATTACTCGGAACAAATTTTGCATTCATAGCCAAGCATGAAATTCCACTAAGCAGGTGTTAGATTTTGTGCCAGCAGAATGTCTGCTGCACTCTACAGGTAAATTTTGAATGATGAACCACTAGGTTAAGAAACATGGTAGTCTCAAAACAAAGTGATGCAGTGTTTTAGGAAAAGCTGGGGCATGACAGGAATGTGTTGTATCTGTAGCTGTTACACAGGTATCACTATTATCAAGATAATAACATTTCACTTTTGCATTCTGTTTGCAATGTAAATAAAGATGAAATAAATACTACAAGTTTAGTAGAAAAAGTCTGTAGAAGAGCTGAGAACTGCCTAGGCAAGAATTGGAAAAATGTTCTTGTCTCTCTGTTATTTGGGTAGATACAGTTAGACTGTTCACCAGTATTTTCCTGATATGAAATAATACTTTGAGCTAGAACATGTGTTCAAGATACTCTAAAGAACAGGCAGAGATCAAAAAAGTCATGATGTGGCCAGATTCCCTCTTCAGATCATTAAAAAGGAGGAGGAGGAAGAGTTACTTCGTGGATAAATGTCCTTAGTTTAAATTTAGGATGTACTTTGTAATCCTTTCCATCCATGTACCTGTGGGTAAATAAGAAAATAGAGATCTGTAAGCTGCAGTTGTGCCATTAGAACTGCTGTTATTTGTCCTTTTGTCTTAAAGTAAGCAATACTAAATCTCATTATTGATTTTTAGGCTGAAAACAAAATACAGTTTGTTTTTCTATTAATTTCCTTCATAGGAGAATTAACATATGGGAATAGGGGCTTTGGTGTTATGTCTTGTGCTGCTTTCTTTTTAGCATACCCTGAATTTCTTCCCCACTTTCTTTGATTTTTGTCCTACTTCTTTTTTTGCTGATTTGTATCAGTATGATCCTTCCCAATTTCCTGCTCTTACTTTTTTGCATTTTTATGAAGTCACTGCTTAAAATCTCCATTCACAGATCTTAGTGTTAGTCATTCAATTACACGCCAACATGTTGTTCCATCCCCACCACCAACCCAAACTCCACAAAACTGAAGCGAAATGTATTGAAGCTATAATAATGAGTGAAAAGATGAAGTGAATGACTGAAATAATGAAGTGAAATTAATAGAATTTATTACTAAAAAAAAGGGGGAAAAAAAGGGAAACTTGGAGTATTAATGGAACAAATGCAGCTAGGTTAGGCAGAGGAGAGCTGCAAGGACTTATTTAAAGAATCCAATAAAGCATCTTTAGAGTAGGAAGAAGTTGTTTTTGTTAGGGAGAAGGTACATCCATATTTGCAAAGCAGCAAAGAATGGAAAAATGTCCAAAGAGTTATTTGATGGAGAGAGAAGTCCAGCACCTTGAGGCAGATCAAGAGACCAAAGCGTGGTAAGTTTATGCAGTAGGCAGTGCATGCCAGTGAGTGCACCAGCACACAAGAAGCTGAAGTGTTTGATATGGTACAGACAATGTAGCTTCTCCCTAGGCATTCAAAGTGCCAGTACCTCCTCTTCCATTTCTTACAAGACTCACCCATTTTACTTGTTTTTCAAGACTGAGAGTTTGTCTGAAGACAAACTTAATCGTGACATTGAACCCCATTTTTACTAAGTAAGTTATGCTGTATATACTGAAAATAATGTGTATTTTGTAGACTGTATTTTTACTGTCAAGTAAAATATCTTTTAACTACTGAGTGCAGAGTGCTCCATTCGTATTCTAACTTTTCAGGTCAGGTGCAACTAACAAGTAAGTAAATAGTATTGATTTCTTTTGATTCCACTCAATATTGTATGACATTTCAGTTTCCAAAGAGCTGAGAGGCGATATTTTGAGTATAGAAATGAGGAAAAATTTACTACTTTAAACAGACCAAGTTAGTGGGTTTTTAAAAAAGGGAAAAAAGATAAGAAGTAAAATATTGACAGACATACTTCTTCTTAGAAAAGATCTTTCTGGAGGAAAGAAGAGCAGCTTAGGCTTTTGAGCCTTAAGTCTTTGAGCATGGATGCAAGCACTTGACCCCCTAAATATGAAAAAAGGTGGTTTGGTCATGAGCATAGCAGTGTTACGCTTGTGCTTAAGGTACTGGATGGGGGGCTGCCAGGACCTGAAAGGTTTATTGGTGTGAGATAGCCAGTTTGTCTCGAGCTGGAAGCAACTGGATCACCTGAAATTGTGAAAGCAAAACTCTGAGCTCCCAGGTTCCAGGCACGATGGACAGTGTGTGTGGTGATGTCTTTCCCTAAGAGCATAGTGGAATAAAACATTTGAAGAGAACATGTTAAATTATCTCCAGCTCAGAAGACTGTTGAACTTTACAGCAGAGAGAGGATTGAAAGATCCTTAAAGGAAACCTGTAAATGCCAACTCTTCCTAGGGCCTTCTTATCTCCTGGTGAGAAAGGATGCTGGGCCAAGTAGTGTGGGTCATTGTGACCCTCTTTAGGGAGGGGCGTAGGTTTAGCGAGGTAGAAGTCTGAAACTCTCACCTGCTTTGCTACATAAGTTTGTCTTATCATACACAAGAGACTTTCCAGTCCCAAAGTCTTTATCCTTTTTTAAGGAGCATATGCACTGTTACACTTCCTGATTATTGCTGTCTGCTATTTAAAGCTCCCCCATGATGCCGTGAAGCTTCCCATGTTTCTTTTGCTCCACACTAAGGCTTTTGTTGCATTCCATGTTTCCTACTTTAAAATCTGCTGCCTGAATCCTATGCAGTGACTGAAGGTGCTTGAGTTTTTCAGTGCAAAGTAGAGGGAGAAAGTGATAGGGTGTTGAAGTGGTCAGTGGGTACTGCACTGGAAAGAGTAAAGAAGTCAGGAAAAAGTACTGACACATCTTGAAATTGTGTGCCTATTGCTGTTTATTAGGACTCTATAAATTTGTAGGATAAAACCTACAAATTGGTTAGACTTTCCAAATGAAAACAGCAAAAAATTTAAAATCGGTTAAAAAAATAAGAGAGTAACAGGGAATAAAGGTGTTGAAAATACGAATTTGACAGTTTACTTATTATTCTTTTTTGTAGAGGTGTACTGAATTTTTTTTTAATTTAAGAGAGTACTTCAGGCAAGACCTTTCTGACAGTAATTATCGAGGGTGCCTACCCTTCACTAATATAAAATGTGAAATACCTCAGACAGCTTTCTCGTCTTTTCAGGTTTCATTTTCTCATACATGTTCAGCTTCTCCTAGAAAAAGGGAAAATTGCCTTGATGAAGGGGACTATGTAATTACCAGTGATTCTGTTATAGGGGAGGCACTTTGTAAAAGTCCTGTCTGATAGAGATTCAAATTAGACTGTTCTCCCTCTTAGTGGGTTATCAATCGCGCAGTAAGTAATAGGTATTTTTACTGTCTTTACAAGTATTTGGTACACTAAAAGATTTTTTTTTTTGCTAATGAAAACTCTTTATTTTAGTCTTCTGCTGTATTTCTGGCCATTATAGCTCACTTCTTTCTGATTCCTGAGTAGTAATAGTCACTGCATTACAACAAAGTTGTTCTGCATTTACAGGCTTCCTGGGACAGTTGGTGGAGTTTCCTATTTTTAATGCTTGAAAAAAATAGAGTAATATCTGAGCATTGTTGTTTTCATTAAAACCCATGGCAGACATATCAGACAGCTGTGTTTACAAATTCGAATTGCAGTTTAAAGTCTAAGACTTATGGTAATCCTTCTCATCTGATCAGATACTTATTTCAACAAGATTAAACCGTAGAACTCTTTACTCACCATCATTATTATTTCTGTAGATGTCTATGCAGCAGTAAAGTAGGTTAAGAATTTTTTGGTGAAATATCTTTTAGGCAGAGAGAAATTTTTCAGTTGATTTAAACTGAGTTTGACTTTCGTTTTCCCTACAGTAGGTTCAGGTAAACGTTGATCCTTTCTTGATACGGGCTTTGTGTTGCAGTCTTAGTGGAATTTCTTTTTTCAATCTGGCTCCTGGTAACCTATGGTACAACTTTCACCTTTGCTAAACATTGAAATACAATATTTTTGGGTATGCTTTATGGGGTGCAGACCTAAGATATTTCACAGTTTCCGTGCTGAATGAATGATGCACTTATGGTGATGATTGTTACAGTTACTTCCAGCTTATTAAAATAAATCTCAGTGTTGATGTACAAGTTCATTAAATAGATTGCAGTGGCCCTATTATAGAGCTATAATATTTTGAATAGTAAATCCTTTGTCTTGTGACTCTCAAGTTGATTTTGAAGTAGAATGATAATGAGTAATAAGTAGCTAAATGATAAATGCAGAATTTGGAATTAATGTTATGACATGCTGTACATACCTTCCTTAATATCTTTCCATGTCAAAGATATGAATTTTTTAAAAAAGTGGAAATGTCTTACCATGCAAAACCATTTTGTTTAACATGTTGAGCTTCAATAACCTGATTTTTCCAAATAATACAAAAATAAAATACATTGATTTTTGTAAGTAGTTTTCACTACTGAGAAACTATTAGTCAGCAGATGTTTCAGAAGTGAGCAAATTTTGGTTTTATTTTTTAAAGTACCTCTCTCCCTTCTCCTTTTTTTACTTCTCTGCCATGAAATTTTAATTCAGGTTGCTCCTGCACCTATTACCCACTCACCCTACCACCTCTCACCCCCCAAAACAAACCATACTAGAAAATATTTTCTGCATATGAAAAGTTTAGCTGGTTATTTTTGGTCTTGCCAAAAAATAATCAGAAAATATAAAAAAAACCAAAACAAACCACAAATTGTTTGGGGCAAAACAGCGACTTAAAAATAAGTTGCTGTTTTGCCCCAAACAATTTTTTAAACTATGTAATATTTGTGGATACCATAATTCACAAAATATGACATAGTTAAAAATAGTCCTATGTATTTCAGCTTAAGTAAGACCCTGAAACAAGAAAAAAGCAGTTAAGCGTGCACTGGTTAGGATTTTGAGAGACCTTTCCAAGATTTTCATGTCAAAATTGCTCTTAAGCTTAATTATTAAACTCATCCAAGAAATACATTTTTAATTAATTCCTAGAGATTTGTCTTTAAAGTGCACTTGTTCAAAGAAGTAAAAAGAGCAGTGGCAGCAGGCCTGGATTTCAGAGTAAATAAACAGAGCAACAGGAATAAGGCTCGCAGCCTTACTTTCAGCTGTGCTGAATATACAGCTGCAACTCTCAGTGCTTGTGAGCTGCATGTGAGGTTGCAGCTGAAAATCAGGCTGTAAATGAGCTCCAGAAAAAAAAAGGGGAAATGGCGTTCACAAACTCTCGTTTTCTCTTTTAGTAGGCGTTGATATTGTGCCACTAATTTTTTTAACATACTGCTTTAATTAACACTGTTTCCTGAAGCCTCCTGTTCTTGTTGGTTTTGCTACTTTTACATAGACAGAAGGTAATATTTTTCTCAAGCAGAAGTAGAAAAGACTACTGTGCAAAGGCAGCAAATGTCTTTCTCAAGTGTCAAAAACAAACCCCCAAGTGCTAGGAATGTGTGAAAGATGTTTGGTTTTCACAGCTCAGACTAAGCACGTCACTAGTTTATCTGTGAACCAGAGCACTGTGGAAAAGGATGCACTTTTAGTAGATGTGAAGTCAGATGGAAGCTTTGAGTAATTGCAAACTGTATCATTTTGAGTTCAGCATAGCAAAGCTTGGGGATGTAGCTGATGCATACAGGTTAAGTGGACATGTTAAATGAGTATTATTGCCTATTTTCCAGAAGACACATCTGCTCTGATGCTATACTGACATGAGTCAGATTCAAGTGTTTTCAAAATGCTTGGATACAACAATCATCAGGAGGAATTATGTTTCATTTTATAAGAACCCAGTTAAGGTTTAAAGATAGTTATACAAAAATAACTACTAATTTCCAAGTAAATTACACTAATACTTTTAGCATGATGGATCAAATCCTAAATACTTGGAGCATCCCAGGTGAAAACCTATTTGGAGTTGGTATAGACTATATAGGTTAAATAACTTCACCTAATAACAATCTATTATTCAGAGAACTGTTGCAAAAAAAGTTGGCTTTTAAGGTTAATATTTCTTTTTGATGCTGCTAGGTTAATTTATACTTGCATGAAAGCCACTGGACAACTGAGAGCTCTAATGGGTGTCCACAAGTATTTCTTGAGTGCAACAAAGCTGGTGTCATGCTTTTGAAATAGTGCATGCAAATGTCACCAAAGTCGTAGGGAACACTGAGACTTGCTTAGTTTACAGTAGTGATGGAAAAGATAAAATCACCCAGTATGACCCAAGCCAGACAAATTCATTGACAGATAAATCACAGCAGAGTTAGCTTGCACTGGATAATCTTCTGCAGGTGGAAAGCACTACCAACAGCCAGAAGGAAATTCCTTTTTGGTTTATATGTAGCAAGAATTATTTCAAATTTGCAGAGCATAAAATGAAGCAGAAGAAAACTCTTCAAATTATCCTTGATAGTGTTAAATAAATGATTTAATTTCATGGTAAATGGCAATGAAATTTGAATAGCAGTCCAAGATGATGTGTTTGTGATTCATCAAGGAATTACAGGTGCACAGTTAGTGCTCTGCAGGTAATTGAAAACCTCTGGTTTTCTGTGACATTGATAGGTCATGTGATTTGTGCTGCTTTCTTAAATATTGATAAAACCACCATTTTTAAAATGTTTCCATTTCTGAGTTCTCAGTGGAGTTGTATTTCAGTCTGTCACATCTTCTGAGCTTTCTCTTTGTAACTTGACTAATGATTCTGATAAAATAACTACTATCAGTGTTTCTGTTTTCAGACCTCTTTTTGGTTTTGTAGGGTTGGTATGGTAGTGGAAGGAAGGTCTCAATCAATTTGTAAGGTGGATGAGGCTTAGAAAAAATTGTGATTGTGAGAGGCCAAATAAGAGAAAAAAGTTTCCAGATTTTTTTTTTAAGGTTACTACCTATGTTTTTTTTAAACATCATCTTTTTTTTTGCGAACGATTTTTAATATGAGTATCCTTGAAGAAACATATGTTTGAAACAATTGTCGTTAACTCTTCATGCTGTGTCCACAAGGCACTGTGACTGTCTTGGTTTAGAAATGGTACCCTCCAATTTAGTGCTCCCCTCCCTCTCCCCCCACCCCCAAGACTCCAAACTACACTACTGGTCACCTGCTTCCCCTTCCCCTCTCTTTCCCCACCTCCTGTGGGTGGCTGGAGGCACAAAAGGCAAAGATCACGGGGTTGAGATAGAAACAATTTACTGGTAACAGCAGTGAGATAAGAAAATGAACAATAACAGTATTGATATTAATAACAGAAGTGTTCAAAAGAGAGAGGGTGATTGACATGGAAAATGTTCACTGAGCCCAGCCTGACTCGACTTGCAGCCAGCAGCATCCCACCCTGACTGCTCCATCCCCCTCGCTTGCTCCAGGCTCTTCCCCTTCATGGCTTTTGCAAGAAAATAACCCTGTCCTTGGCCAAAACCAGGACACTATGGAAGTAGTGGTGATAGGAAAACTGCACAGGCTGTGAAGCACCCTGAAATACGAAATGTAAGTTGCACTATAAAGTGAAACATAAACATACATAGAAGTGTTTCTAGAAGGACCTGGGGAAAGTATAGTCTAAGCTTTGAGAACAGCATAGGTTGGTTTTAAATAGCAGCACTGCTTAAGACCATTTGGAAGCATAAAAAAGTGAATTAATTTTAGGGATTTTACTTCCGTATTTTCATTGAGTGCCTTGATTTTTATGCCAGTCATAATTAACACTTTATAATCTCTGAAGTAATTAATGATTTAGGAATGAATATAGATTGATGCAAAGTTAATGATTGAATTAGGAAAGTGGAACTTGCTAGCTGTGAAGCACACACCAAAATTCACCTCCATTCACCGTGAAACCGCTAATATAAAAAGATGTGTTCATAGATGTATCATATGCAAAAACAATAATTTGAAAAAAAAGTCAACAAGAAAGCATGAGGAAAATATCTGGAGTTTTTTGAGAGCTACTCAAAATTAGTTTTTTTGCATCACCACTTCAGTGGTGGTGGTGTATCAAACACTTGAGAGAGAATATAAGAGATCCAGGATGTTTCATAAATCTCTCACAGGAAAAGAGTTCAACCTACCATTGCAGACTTTAGAAGCAGGAGAAAAGATACAGCACTAGGTCATCTAGGCTAACCATGTTTCTATAAACTTTCTAGTGAGACCACTCATACTTTGGTGCAATTCACTGTCCAGTAGTGTTCACCTGATAATTACTGAGTTTTCACATTTTAAAACCTCATCACATTTCTCCTAATTAATTTGATTTTATTTCTAAAGGAAGTCTTGCTTACGTTTTATGCCATTTTCAGAAGAAAAAAACCAACAAAAACAACACTACAACCCAGCAACAGCTAGCTAAGTATACATAATGAAATGTTAACATTATCATTGAAAAAGGGGAGATTAAACAAGCTTATCAGAAGAGATTGAAGGACTTTATATAGAACAGCGTGCAGATTTGTGTTACCACATTGGAGTGCGAACTCTTCAAAGTTGCTGAATGTTCTTACGTGAGATATGAGACCAAAATAAAACAGTGATACTGCAGCTGTCCTGGTAATACACAAGACCTTGAAAACAGTAGTCATGCAGAAACACAGGAACTGTGTCTCATGGAAATACTGATTTTCCCTTAGGATCCATGAATGTTTGGTCATATGACTAGAATTAATTTTCCTGTCTAACCCAAATGACATCGGCTTATGGCTGTCATCTAGCTGCTTTCCATGCTGCTGCAGCATCTCTCAGCTGCCAATCTCTTTCCAAACCAGAGAGGGAGAAAAGGTTTGGCAAGGAAAAAACTCTCCAAAGCTGGAGGCTCTTGGCACACTGCGTGTAATCCAGGACAGACGGGTCAGGCTTTGAGTTAAAGCACAGACATGGGAAATCTACCTACAGGAAATTATGATTCTTCCATGCTGTAGTAGTAGTACTAGTAGTACCAAGGGAAGCTCATTAGGAATCTGGGTCAGTTGTCATAGAAACCGTATGCATAATTATTTTTAAAAGATAGAAAACACTTTAAGTCATATGGGAAGCAGAAGAACTTAGTGATGTGAGGGCTACTTACTAGCTTAATTCCTGTTTTCCAGGTTCTAATTTGTGATTATTTTATTTTCAAGGTGACTTTAGGAAATATCCTTTCCTCTTCCAGAGAAAGTCAGGGTGAGAAGTGCAGGGATAGAGTAGGGGAGTACAGAGAAGAGTTCTGTGTGAGAGCCACACAGTCCAGTAAAGGTGCCTAGCACCCAGCTGGAATGGAAAAATGGTTGACATGTTATTGTAGGCACTGAGTCTACTTCAGCACCTATTTAGCATAGTTCCATGTTTTTCCTTCTTACTGGTCCCCCTGTTAGAATTAGAGATCCATCTGTCTGTTTTTCAAAGGTCTGAATAACACAAGCTGCCAAGACCAAAATGAAATGGGAAAATGTTGAATGAAAGACAGGTGCAATTTAAAAACTTCATCTAATTTAGAAGTCTCCCCAGAATGCCATGACACTGGATGCTGGAATCCTTTGCTCTGCAGGAAAATAAACTAGCAGTGATAGTTCCAATGCTATTGGCACCTAGGTGGGTGTTCAGTTCAAACTGAGAAGAATAAGTGAAACAGCATTATGAATACTCAAGGAATTTATCCCTAAAAAGCATATTGATATAAAAATATAAGCAATAAGCTTTGGAATTTAAGTGAGGTTAAAAAATGGAGAGAGAGTGGATCAAAGTACTTATGTCTAAGAGGGAAGTCAAAGATTTATCAAGAAAAAGCTGAATGTCCCATGAAAGACTAATTCTGGTTCAGACTGTGGGATAAAACATGCAGTGAGAGAGGCCTTTGTGGGGAGGAAAAAAAAAAAAAATCAACCACTTCACCAAGCAGGTCCTTTGACATGCTTCAAAGCACAGGCTGTTGGACTCTGCCCGGTGTAGGAGCACAGTGTGGTTAAAGGCATCATCATCATCATCATCTCTTCCATCTCTCTGGTGCAGGAAGAGAATGATGAAATGTGTGAGGAGACTTGTGCCGAAATCAACCACTCCCTCAGACTGCTGTTCTGAAAAAAATGATTGTGGGAGGTGATCCTGATGGATGGGGTTTGAGAATTGGAAAAAAAAAAAAAACTAGGCAAACTATGTTGAAAGGGATAATAATAAAAAAAGTTTGTTAAAATGCCATCTTAGATAATGTGGTTTTGAGGTTTTTTGGTTTTGTTGTTGTTGGTTTTTTTTAATTATTTAAGCACAGGCTAGTGTTTAGAAGAAAGTGGCCACAAGGCATTTATGTACAGCAGGCTGAAAATCTGAATGTTATTAGCAATTGCTGTTATATTTTGGGGGGGTGTCTTGACATCAGCCAATTGCCTCAAGTCTCCAGGATACATCATTAGATAAAAACATAATATATCTTAACATGGTCTCTGAAAGACTTGAGTGTCAGGTCTTTTTTTATTCCTAATGATCTTTATACCAAAAAGAACTGACTTCTGAAAATGTTTTATTACAATATGATAGGTAGATACAGAGAGTTGCAGGTTTTAAAAAGCTACACAGGCATTATCAATACTGTATAGAGCAAGAGTTTACACAACTCCACTGCTGTTATACAGTTGGAAAGCATCTAATGCACGCCTGGGGAAATCCTCCAAAATCTTATTTTTTCTGTGCTAGAAAACACACCTCTCTTTCCTCTTGGCTGCCAAGAGAGCCAAGGTGATCTGCTGAGATGTGGCGCCCAGCTGGTGTTATTATTGATGTACGGTTCTTACTGCCTTCCTTAATTTAATATAAGTTGCTACTTTGTTGCTTTGCTATCTATCCCTTAAAAGAAAACGTTGTATAGAGCAGCATTAGGGATAAATGAAATGCCTGTTCTGGATTTTTTTTCTGTTGCTGCTCCCATTGCTGCTACTTGTGCTGTTAGCAGAAATATTTACATGGAATAATTTATGAACTGCTATGGCCGTTCACCAAAAAATGGCCTTGCCTACTGCATTTGCTTTCTTTACCATTTTTACCAGTTGGGGTTTTCAGGTTTTTATTTGATTGATTTGAGTTTTTTTAACCAGGGATGCTGTAAACATCTAGTTTTTAAATAGCTTCCACTGGTGAATTTTCAAATACTCCAAGAGTTTGGCAGTCATTAATTATTTATGTGGTGCAGCCTTGTTAATGGGAGCACTTAAAATGAATAATTGTTAGTGATGTACTTCTGACATATCATTATCATTCCTTCACCCTATAGTTGTAATTTAAATTGTTCTTAATGTAAGTACTTTGCTTTAACCCCTTTGAGTTTTTAGCCAGTACCATCATGCCTGTTATGTGCAAAATTTATATATTTTAACAAAACTTACTAACAAAACAGTAGCAAGGAGCTTTTAAACCCATACTGCCTTTATTTTCTGATACCTTTTCAAACCTTTTCAGGTTATTTCTCTGTCTGGGTTAGGGAAATGTGCATTCATTAAACAATAATATTACTATGATTTTTGTAAAGTTTCTCATTTGACTTTCCTTTAATGCCATGTTTACAGAGTAATGTTTAATGCCATGTATCAGAGTAATCTGAGATGCTCTGGGATGTTATTTATCTCTGTCACTGTATGTAACCAATATTAAGAATTTTTCTACATCTTAGCTAAGATTGTTAAAAGATATAACTCCACTTTTTTGTTGTTGTTATTGTTTTGTTTTTAGTTTTACAGTTCCACTTGGCAGGACATTATTAAATTGTATGTCTTCTGTATTATTAATTTATTTCTTGTTACTAGGCTGATCTTAACAGCAAAAAAAGAAAAACTAGCAGCAAAACATTTTTTAAATGTCGGAAGTGTAATTACTCTAGAAAAAACCAAAAACTCACAGACACCTACAATATCTGATACTATATATAGAGAGAAGAATTGAGATTTTTGAATAACAAGCTTTAACCAGCTGCAACTTGTGGCTGAAATTAATGTTTTCCTGAAAATCTTATCCTACAGATTTTCCAATGGCCAACTGGACTAGGCTGAGTCAAGCAGAGGAGAAAAACATGTAAGCTGTAGAGAGCCAGGGCTGATTCACTGCTTTTAATGATCCCTACTGAGCCTCCTACTCTTTCCATATCACATTTCCTAACCGGACATAAACTTTCCACTCCTAAATGAGCCACACTGATTGTAATTTGTTTATGAGAAAGGGAACTTGGTAGCTTTCCCAAATACGTCTTTTGATTTGTGATAAGTGTATTTGGTTTTAACCAAACAGCCATTAGTAGTCTTCAGTGTCCTGAAAAGATTGAGGTGTTAATGCCCTTTCCTGATAATTTAAAAAAAAATTTTTCTTGTCTTTTGCTACCTAGGTACACAGTGAATAATTGTGATGTGAGTTATAGAAACATAGAAGGGTTTCAGTTGGAAGGGACTTTAAAGATCATCTCATTAGAATCCCCACGTCATGAGCAGGAATGCAACCCACTGGACCAGGTTGCTCAGAGCCCCATCCAACCTGGCCTTGAACACTTCCAGGGATGGAGCTTCTCTGGGCAATCTGTGCCGGTGCCTTACCACCCACACAGTAAATAATTTTTTTCCAACATCTAATATAAATCTCTCTTCTTTTAATTTAAAATATTCCTGTTACCCTATCACTATCTGTCTGCATAAGAAGGTTGCTCTCCTTCTTTTATAAGCTCTGTTTAAGTTGTGAATTGAGCTGCATCTCACCTTCGCTATGGGATTGGCCTTTTGCTCTCCTCTAAATTTTGTCAGCTTAGCTCTCACGATCTATCTTTTGGGAAACATTCTAGAGATTCCAGGAAACAGAACACAAACACTGAATGGCAGAGTTAAAGAACAGACCTGCAGATGCATGTTCTGGTGAAATGCCAGTTCAGGACAAAATACCTCACCCCAGAAGCCTATCTGTCTGCAGTTTTCAAAACAAAAGCTCTTGTGAGTGGTAGCAACCTCTTATGAGAATGGCAACATCAATGTGAAAAAATGACCAGTCCTGTGGGCACATTTTTGTATACCCATGAGCTTGCCTGTATTGTTTTTGACATGCAATTGATCTTAGAAATCTTCTAAAGGGTATTTATTTAGGGTAGGTGGATATACTCTGGTCAGAGGGCCACGTATGACAGTACAGTTAGTGTCCTGTCACTTCACTCATCCTGTTCTGGAGCACTACAGTCTGACAAACAGAAGCTGAGGGTTGTAGAAGAGCTTAGTGCAGACAGTTCTGCTAGGGTGGCAATATTGCTAGTCTCTGTTCTGAAAGCTGCTATATCAAATTATATTACACACTGCCCCCAGCTGCTGACAGCTCCTCTGGTATGTGCTTCTGTAGCTGCTCCAGAAGGAGCAGGGCCATGGGTGTTTTCACGTTTGGCTGTTTTTTTAGCTGCCTGTCAAAACTTTTTGAAAGAGCCCTTGCAATAAATTGAATAAATGGACTTCTAAGCTCAGGCAGTTGCAGTGTGACTTTGTGAAATAAGGCTAGAACTAGTCTTGGTCACTCTGGTACTGCATTTAAAAGGCTTGCCTCAGATGATGGAGAACTTCAAAATATCGTAGGAATTCTGCTGTCTGGAAAGTTAGAGGAAATATAAACAAAATCACTGTTTATTCTAGAGTTTTGTATGGAAAAAATGTGGGTGTATCATATAGAGCAAGAGTCTTTCTAATTAAAAATGCTCTTGGGGATCTGCTGCTGATTAAAGTTGCATAATTTATTGTTGTCTCTAAACAAATAGACAATACTTCAGACTTAAATTTTGCTACCTCAGCGGGGGGTTTTTTGAGTAATAATGAGCACAGATACAGTGTTGGCAGAAGAGCTAGACATTTTGTGAGATAATTCTTGCAGGAGTATTTCAACAGCATGCTAACAAATCTCATGAAATGGGAGAAAAACTCGTTTGCATAAACAGCTCATGTCATGGTACTGCTTAGATGTAGTGCTACTTGTTAATCTATTTCACAGCTCTCTAAAGGGCTTTATCTGGAAAGCCAGCCCAGCGTGGTCAGGGACCCAAGCCACTGCTGGTTAAACCAGACGGACCCAGGGTTCGGTGACTCGGTGTTGCTGATCCTCCCACTGGGCAATCCAGTGGGACTCCGTACGTGCCTTGCACTGCTCGTGCACAGCGCTTTGCAGAGTGGGGGCTTTTATCTGCCCCTCAGCATATTTTAGCATTCAGAGCACTGCGATTTAAATTTAATGAATGCCTCCACTCTCCTAAAATGCTGAAGAGAAATGTGTGCAGATAAAATTAATTTTTATTGTCTAGACATGAATGCTGTAGCCAAGTCACTGTCCCTCAGGGAGGAAATGTTGAGGATTGGTTTGTTTCTTTTTTGTCTGTTTTAACAATAAGTGAACACAAAATGTTTTTTATTGTTTTAAGTATTATTATAATTTTATTTTTACAGTCCTCTCATGCTGTCTTCACTGTTTGTTTTCAAATCATTCACCCAGTTATTAAACAAGTGATCTTTGAACTGTATAAAATTCAACAATACTCTGAAGTTCAATATTCATGGGCATTTCTGCATATCCTTTCCCTATGACATGCAAAGCTAATGTAATCCTCCTACAATAGCCAAGAAATTGCCAAATAAGCAAGTCATGGAACAGATCAGTAAGTCTTCTTATTAGGCCTAAATCCTTCTCAGGGAGTGAGGTTCTTCTTGGGGTGACAGGATGGTTTGATTGTAGCAGAAACTGAATTCCTGAACCACAGGAAACACTGAAATAGTAATTTATTCTTCAAAATAAGAAAAATATATGTATTTTTTTGTTTTCTTTGAAAAATAAATAGTAAAACCTATATTCTTTCAGAAATCAGTATGTGTTTTAATTTCCAATTTAATACTTGTTTTTGTATTTTTGTTGTGATTTTTGGTTATTTTATTTTAGTCTGACTGTGCACCAGTGAAAGTAGCAATATTTCCACTTTACTTATTTTTTTTTCCCCAGAAAATTGTGCATTAAATAATGCCATACAGGAAAAAAATAGATTAAGGGGAGACAAAGGTTGATTTTTTAAAAAATTTAAATTCTGTGATTGTTTTGTAATGCATACTACAAAAAAAAGAGAAAGGTTTTCAAAGTATAAAGGGTCTGGGATTTGTATAAAAGTGTCATGCTTCACAAAATGGGTAGTTATTAAATTGGTGTCTAGTCTTCCCTTTCTGCCATTTTTTGTCTGTTCATGTTGCTAATATTTCATATGCTTTAGTGTGCTTAGTAATATGTGGTTTTGCTATGCAAAGTTGTATTTTAAGATTTCTTGGTGTATTTTTAAAATGAAATTAAGCTGTAGAACAGCCCTCCCTGAAGCTACTATGTGCATTCTCAAAACTTCTGCTTCACCATGAAATAATACTGGTGTTTGTGCAGCATGAACTCTCACAGTACAAGTATTGATTAACTAAGGTTTTTGTACAGAAGGGCATCACACTGGGAAGCTCGATCCTGGGAAGGATCAAAGAGCCACAGTGACAATAAATGCTTTTGAGGGCAATCCAGCTGATGCCAGGAGCAATGTGCAGGTGTAGTGGGTCGAACCTGAGTTGATGGACAGATTTTTAGACCAATAACGCTCTCGCAGGACATTCTGATTTTGAGTGCTGCAAGTGTGCTCTGAAGTGCCTTGCAAGAGTGAGTGACTGTTAAAGCATAGTGGTTAGAAGTCAACAGGTGCACGTTTAATTTATCTTTATCTTCCTTTCATCAGTGAAGAACAGAAAGAAATGCAGGATTTTGTGGGGAGCTAGCAGGGTTGCAGTCTCTGTAATGAGAAATTTCAGAATAGGCTTGCAAAACAGCGACAGACATTGACAACAGGGCTGGAAGTTCAGCTGTGACTTCCCTGAGTCCATCCCTCGCCCCGTTAAGCCTGTATTTTGATATCCTCATATAATTTGTTGCTTTTCTCTGCCCTCTTATGCCTCCTGTCTACTACTCCAGCTTCTGCCACTTTCTAAAGCTGCTAATGAAATCTGTGCACTCTATTCTTGAAGAAATGAAAATTACAGATAAAGAATTTTAGCATTTGCATCATCTGCTTTCTTCCTTTCCTATCTCATCTTTCATGTAAATACACGACTCTGCAATTTTATCTGAAAGAATTGATGGTGGGGAGGAATGAAAGAGAGAGAAACGCTGGCACATGATTAAAGTGTTGTGAAAATTGGGTAAATCTCTTTGGGTCATAGTTGGTCATAGGATACTGTTCACCAGGAATTTGAGAACCAGGGCCAGAGGGAAGGGATTCCTTTCAAGCCCAAAGAATGACAGTAGCAGAAAAGGTGCCCTATGGAAGTTGTGCTGATACTTGGTGAAGATTTACCCTTAGAATACTAAAGAGATTCTGTTAGAGAAGAAAAAAAAATAATTTGCAGAAGTTTCTTGATGTTTGTTTCTATTGTGTCAGTAGTCCAAATCATGTTAAGATAAATGGTAGCAAAAATAACCTAACGAAGTCTTGGGATGACAAAAATATCTGTATTTTCAAATGTCACCATATTTTTTTTATGTGTCCTTCTTCAGTGTTTCAATCTGCTTTAGATATAACATTTAATTTTAGAATTTGTTCTCTAAATATCTTGGGTGAGCCTTTCTATAATAGGACTCTGACATGTTTTATTGTTAGGTGTTCTTGCCCTCTTCAAACATTTAACATCATTGAAACGTATTTATAAAGAAAGAGCAACATGATATGTTTGCAATTATTTGCTATTGCAAATACTAAGGAAATTACTTTTGTTCAATTTTCCATGTGCTAGAGATGCTTTAGTCTAAATAGTCTAAGAAATTAGGCTCTGTACAGAAAAAAAAGGCTATGGATTTTTTTAGATTACTAGGGCGTTTTGTTCTTTGGAGTAATAGAGTTCCCTAATGAGGTGAAAGGATTTGAAGCCTTTTTATCTCACTTGAAGATTTTTTATTTCATTTTTCTCGAGCAGTGTACATTTGAGTGCAGATAGCACCTTTCCTATATCCTTCCTTAGATTTTCCTTAGTCTATGTTCTTTTCATTTGCCAATCTATTTTGATCGATAGCTAATACAACCACAGTTCATTTAGAGATAATTATGGATAAAATTCAGAATTCATGCATTTATGCATCAATAACTGTTTTTTTAGGAAAAGGCAAAATGACAATATTCTGGGCCAGGTTATAGGGGGGTAGTGCAGATTGTCAATCTGCACTGATTGTCAGTCAGGGTAACAATACCTCATGCTGAATGTCTTCTCTAAAAATAAATATGAAAACCTAGCTACCTACAGATGTCTGATTTAACAAACAAGTGAACAGAGAACTGGTCACAGGAACCACAGTCCAAAGCATTTATGTGTTTGATTTACAGTAATTTTGATTAAAAGTCACTGCCTGAAGGGTCATTTCAACATGTTACTGGGGAGATGGCTGAGGAATATCACAATTTTAAGCCAAATTTAGTAAAGACATACTGTTTAATAGGTGTAATCATAACTTGTACAGAAACATTTGCAAAGCAAAAGGTAGTGACTTAATATTTGAGATACATTTGATCCATTTGATTCTTGTCATTTAGTGAGGAATAGTGTCCCTGGTGAATATTCAGTTTCACTGCTCAGTGGCCATTTCTCAGCTAGGCAGTCAGCTTGTCTCACACAGTGTTAGTCGTGGGAATTCAGTAAGGGTATGTAACACTGCTGCAGCACTGACAGTAATCTTCCTTAATTTTGATGTTCAGAGAGAAAATACCACTACATCAGAGCTGTTAATAAATAGGGATAACAATAGATTCACACCTAATTACACATTTAAAACTGAAAGCATCTGACAAACTATATTTAGCATCAGAGCTATACTATAATCTCCAAAAAAAGAGGTAGAAGATAATGTTTAAATCCCCAAATCCAATATCATCTTCTGTTCATAAATAAAAGATGTCAGAATAATAATTTCAATAAATACTGCATTGTAGCACAATTGGGAAATGATAGCAAATGGTTTAGACTCTGAAAATTTGTATGCAAAGCTCCTTATTGACTGACTCAGAATTTGAAGTGTTTCCTTCTGCAGGGATTCCAGCTTGCTCTCTCCAGATCAGGAGGGGTTTCTTGTATCTTGTTTCTTGAGGAGCAAAGTAAGAAAATTTCCCAGAGATTAGAGTATTCTTACAGGAATACAAACAGTATCAAAATGTTTTATTAACTCTTCAAAATATCACTGATAATCTTCATTAGGAAATTACAACAGAAGCCTGTGTGTATCCTCAGTAAATCTTGCATAATCCCCAGTGTATTGTGCATGTTGCAAACCACGGAAATACCACCAAATATTTCCTGACATCTAGTTCCAATATATCTCCACAGAAAGAAGAGTAGGACGACCTCAGCCCTATACGTTAGGAACTGAGCAAAACAGAGAGACAGAAAGAGGCTCAGAGGAGGCAAAAAAAGTCAGATGGTATGGATAAGGATTCATTATGGATGGATGAATGTGCTAAATAATTTCAGCTGTGGACAGATTTCAGTGCCATCTGGGACCAAAGTTAATAGTTTTGCCTCTAAATAAAAAATGTGGAAGTGCATTTACTTCTAGCTCCAGCAGATGAAATCACTGCAGATAGGCTGATACTGCACTGCTTGCAGTGATTTTTCCTTTCTTTCTAACACAATATGTTATTTAGCTTGAAAGACTATTTTCCCCTGCAGAAGAAATCTCCTGCATTATTAGTCTTCATGCTTTAAAAATGAATGCATCAGGTTTTGTTTCTAGCAGACCGTTAGGGAACTTTTTATGTTACTTGTATTAGAATTTCTTCAGTGTATGCTGTCAGCATAAAAGTATGTAGACCTGTGTTTCAAGCAAATGTGGGACATGGTACCCCACAGAAACTCCATGACTGCATACAAAGACCAGAGGGGAAAAATTATTCCCCTTCTTAATGGAATGGAGTGAGACCTTATAAAAGCTGCACAAAATGTACCATTCGCCTCCTGCACCTAGTTCAGTTCAAGATGTAAACCACTTGTTACAACATGTGTGGAATTTTTTTATTAAGTGCTTATAGAAGTAATTTTTTTTGAGAAGAATAGTGTCAAATATAAAATATGAAACAGGCAAATAATTTCTCCTCCACACACATAACTGAAATATTGCAAACAAATTTCCATGAAGCTTAAACCACGCCCCTCCCCCCTCAAAAAAAACCAACAAAAAGACCCACACCACAAAACCCAAGGGAAAAAAAAAAAAAACCTGAGCAAATTTTTGTAGGATTCCAGCTAGCATAATCAGTATTTAGACCTAAGAGATTAGACACCCATCTAAAGAAGTAAATTGCATTCCACACTACCATTCGTTGCCATCCACCAGTATAACATGGCTGGTTTGGGCTGGAAGGAAGCTCTGTATCTTGGATTGTTGTACATTACAACTTTTCAATTTGGACTTGTACTATAATTCTGTGGAGCCTACTTATGTCAATTCCTGATTTCCTCATTTTCTTACCTTTGTACAATGGACTGTCCAATGCTTTTTCCTGTTGTTTATCTGGTGGCGGTGATGAAATGCTGGGCTTTGATTCTGTTTTTGGTGGGGAAGGTAGAGAGTAGACCCTTCTTTACAGCCAGCTTCACATAAAATAATCCAGAATAATTCAGGCATTAATCCTATAACTTCATAAAAGGCATGTAGAGCAAAGTAAGTGTGCAGAGGGAATAGAAAGTATAACTGCAAAGAACTCTGGAGATGATCATCTGAGAGCTTTTCATGGATTTTACTTACTACATAGTAATAAGTAGTACCTAAATTTTTCACTGAAAGGAGTTTGGAAACCACATCATAAAGATTTTCAGGACAGACAGGAAAATGTTATTTCTAGTTGGAATGAGACAGAAATATTCACGGTTGCAGAAATAAACTCATTTAGTTATTGGTTCGATATTCGTCTTTTATTTTTTCCTTTTGCGAATCCAAATTCAATTTATAAGAGAAGACAGAGAAGAAGACAACTTTAAAAATCTAATTATCAGTACAGCATCTGTTGTAGAAATTACAATCTTGTCATATTATTAATAGGCAATCCATGTATAATGTTCAAGCATAAGCAGCTTATTGTAAAAGTTATGTTCACAACACACAATGGAAAAATGCAAACAGCTAAATATACTTGTTCTTAAAAACAGAGGCATGGATTTCTCTAGGGTGCTGTTACTATTATTCCAGGCTCCGGTGTCTTCTAGACATTAGTTTGGTTTTCTGACTCACTGTGCCACACTCTTTCCTAACCTCCAGGGAATGCATGCGATGCTGGAGATGCATGGGAGCTGCCTTGCTGAGGCTGGCAGAGAGCTGTGGAGCTGGAAGCTGGCAAAATGCTGCAAGGTGCCCTGAGGAAAAGTACTTATACACAGACTCCTGTCATATTTCTATCCCACCACTCTGATGCAAACAGTGTCCAGTGCATGAGAATTGCAGTGGGGTATTTTTTTTGTGCTTATGTGGGACAAATGCACCTAAATAATACGGTAGCCCTAATATCTGCCTATTGTACCATTAAAATCTGAAACAGTGACTTGTACTGAGTGGTAAGCACAGTCTTGGCAAAGCACCAAGTGTCTTGCCAGGATGGCTGATAAAATCTTTCTGTGACTGCCTTCTGTTCACTGGTGTCAACTTGTAAATCTTTCATTGCATAAAGAGATCTCTTTTTCATTTATGTAGACTTCATCCACAGTGTGTGTGGGCAGTGCAATGTTCCCTAACTTCACAAGTTAATATTTGGGTTCTAGTTTGAGCCAGTATCAGTGAGATGTCACTAATTAAAGTGAAAAGTTAAATTTCTCAAAGACTGTAGAGAAAAATCATGATGTCTGGTTCAGCTTTATTTCTCTTATATAACCTGCTCATGTCTAATGAAAGTTCTTACTCCTTCCAGGAATATGCCTTCCCACATGTTATCTGGGAACAAAGGCAGCAGTAAGCTACTTTGCACAGATTTTATTTTAAACAATAAAACTAATGAGGTCCTACCTTTCTGTGGGAGCAAAAGCCAGAAGTTATTACAGTGGGACTCGTGCTTTTGTATCAGCTTCTCCTTTTCACTAAGGAACTAACAAGTGATTAGTGTATATCCTGAGGATTTTTTTCTTCAGAAAATAAAAAAATCCTTTATATAACAGATTTTGTGCCAAAAAGCCTATTTTCTATCCATCCATTTAATCATCCATTTATTTTAAAAAACTCATGAGCAGTTGTTGTAATCAGGGGAAAAATACTGTTTCACAGTACTCAGCAACTGAAAGACCCTGAGTAAATACCTGGCTATACCCTGAGATCTGAATGCTCTTGTTTATGGATATGTGCAGTGAGCTTTTAGATATCTTTTGTTTTTCACAGTAGCTTGGGTGTTTCAAGAGCCAGAAGGGTGACACTGTTAAAGTCAGCCATGGAAATCTATCTCCAAAGGAAAGAAAGTTGAACATATTAATTATTAAATGCTTTCAGCTAGATTCTTCTTAAAAAATTTAAAGGAGATGTAGGCCGTCTAGACCTGACAAAATAAGAAATGGCCTTCAAACAAAATGCTAGCTGAACTAGAAACAGACTAGAAATAGAAAGAAAATTTTCCTTATAGGGAGGAAGTTCAGAGGAGAGTGTTGATTTCTTCACACCTCTCTGGAACAAGTTGTATTTCTGTATCGCTGCAGATAATCTGTACGGACAAAGTCTACATGGATGTCTGTCAAAGACATCTGTTAGACAAATGAAGCAAATAATTCTTTTAGAATAAAATGCTATTTTAAAATACCTTCAGAAATTCTCTTGAACTCCTTTATCATAAAAATTGATGTAATAAAAATCAAGTGGCTTTCCCCTCTAATTCTGTGTTTTCTGGGCATTTCTTTGACTGTGTTATATCATATGTACTGTTGTCTGTGTAAGCCCCAGTGAGCAAGAGAGAAGGACAAGAGTAGTCTGAAATTTCAGTTCCACGTTAGTGTTCCTAAATCATTTTGTTCCCTTCTATTTAGGCACCTGTTGTGGTTCAACCCCAGCCACTCCCTCACTCAGTCTTCCCCAGTTGGATGTGGAAGACAATCAGAAAGTGGGAAAACTTGTGGCTCGAGATAAAAGGCAGTTTAATAGGCAAAGACAAAGCCACGAATGCAAGCAAAACAAAACAAGGAATTCATTCACTTTCCATGGGCAGACAGGTGTTAAGCCATCCCCAGGAAAGCAGGACTTCATCATGCATAGCAGTGGCTTGGGAGGAAATATGCCAGCTCTGCAGACGTCCCTTCCTTCTTCCCCCAGCTTTATACACTGAGCATGATGCCATATGGTCTGGAATGTCCCTGTGGTCAGTGTGGCTCAGCTGTCCCAGCTGTGTCCCCTCCAAGCTTTGTGCACTGCCAGCCCACTCACTAGTGTGGAGGTGAAGTGCATAAAGGGCCTTGGCTCTGTGCAAGCGCTGTTCAGCTGTATCTAAAACATCCTTCTATTATCAATACTGTTTCCAGCACAAATCCCAAACACTAGATCCATATACTAGCTCCTCCGGAGAAAATCAATTGTATCCCAGCTAAAATCAGCACAGCACCACAAAAAAAAAAAAAAAA
>VZTI01004805.1:967880-991096 GCA_013397865.1 Struthidea cinerea
ACCAAAACCAACCAAACCGAAACACCAAACAAATCAAAACAAAAATAAAACCAAAAAAACCACAGTAGAATCCAAACAGAATTCTATTACATTATAATGAAAATTCATTTTTTGTTAATAAGCACAAATGAAATAGAAAAAGGGATGAGTCTACTAGCATTTCTTTATGCTTCATTTCTGTGTAATGTGCCAGAAGTAGGCTAGGCTTTTAACAAAGAGTAAGAAAAAATTCTTGTTACATCTTTCAGATCGCCGGCACAAAGGAAATGATGGAGTGGTGAGGCTTACATGCAACTTGCTGCTTTCCCTTTTTAAAAAATTTCTTTTGATCCACAATTCTTGTTGAGAGCAAGACTGTAAATGCACAAAAGAGAGAGAAAGTGGCTTGCTAATTACACATTTCAAGCTGAAATATGATACACTATGGATTCAAGATAATGTAGATCCTAAGTGGCAGATTCCCAGTAATATGATTTTCTCAAATACAGTTTCTCTTGTACACATTTTCATTGTCTGATACATTTCAGATGTCAGTCTATTATAATCTGCTTAGTTTTCGTCTTACCTGTACTGTATTTATGTTCGTCACTTTCCTGAGAATTATTTGGTAAAACAAGAATATTTTTCTAAAAAAAAAAATGCATCTGAATAGAAGAATGTAATGAAGCTTTTCTCATTCTTGCATATGAAAATGCTAATTAATACTTTATAAGTCATATCCAGTGTATGCTAGTATCTCCAGTGGGTTGGAAAATCCTGCCACTCATTGTGCCTCAGCTCTCCTGCTCCTATGTTGGGGAGCAGAGGATTCTAGTGGGTTAATTTAGCAAGGTTACAGATGCAGTGTCCAACTCTGCCTTCAAGCATCAAGGGGAACAGTTTCTATGGACTCCTTATGGAGGTCTTAAGTGCCAGAGAATCTGTACACAACTTTTATCTTTTTTAAAAACCCAGCCTAGACAATTAAGACTATGCTTTCTTTTCAAAAGCATTAGCACACTTTCAAGCATCTTTCATGAATTTTATTTGCGTGCCTATTTGCAACATTTGCTAGGGAGAAAATTCAGTCTGTTACGTGAGTGTACAGAATGTTGAAAATACTACTACTGGACAGTGAAACGTTTAAAAACAACAAGTTTTTCGGCAGTCCTTGTGCTTGTCCATAGCACTGATCAGTATGAATCAGTGAAACGGGACTGGTACGCATGCATGTTTCAAAAAATCAAACTTCCTAATGGCATCTGTTTTGTTTTAATGGATATAAAGCATATTTTTTTATATATATATATATATATATATAATATATATATATATATGTGTGTGTGTACCATATATCTCAAAATACATACAGAGGCAGTAAAGTCTCTCTGAATCTTTCTAGTTGTTGCTCTTGTGAAACTTGTATGCCCTATGCACAATTAGTTCCTTTCATTGTGGAGGCCTACAAGACTATTTGTATGAATAAAACTGGTTTTGTGCTAGTGCACCTTCAGTGCTTCTGTAATAAATATCAATCTAATGGAAAAAGTGAATTAGGAGTGTCTGGATGATGTTACTCCTGTGTTTTAGATTTAAGTAGTCCTACGAGTCAGGGAGAGTTGGACTTAATGATTCATACGAGTCCCTTCCAAATTGAGATATTTTATGGTTCTGTAATTCTGTGAATACACCATTGTGAGGTACAGAATTCTGGAGGAGAACATTTTTCTTGTTTCATCCATGTTTGTTATGTACCACAAGTAACTGCTGTGTCTCTCTTCACCATGTCCATGCTGAGCTAGGTGGAAGGAGCTGAAGAGAAGCTGTAGAATAGTGCAGCAGTTTGGGCTTGTCCTGTGGCATTCTTTTCCCTCAGTGGTGTGTAATATATTTACTGTCATGTAGCTAATGCAGTTTGTGCACGCGCACACACACACACACACACACAAGTAAATACCATCAACATTGGGCTGGACACCGTTTTGTCTTCACAAAAAAAAAATTGTCTTGCTAAAGTAGTTTGCTTGTTACCTTACCACAGGTCAGGTAATCAATAACCTGGAGACTTAAAAGGTTTGAAGTCCTTTAATACAGACTTACAAGGCGTCTTCAAGCGCCTTACTCATCTGAGCATTAACGCAACTTCAGAACATTTGGATGGCCAATGATAGAGATACTCAGGAAGGCAAAATATTCCATAAACTAAGGGACCCTCTCATAGCACAGGAAGAGACTCAGTGAGCCAAAAGTTCCAATCTGTTTTGATGTATGTTCCTGTTGTCAAGGCAGAGTGCTTTGTATTGTACACTCTGCCAGCAGCTCTCTTTATGAAGTGGGAAAGACATACAAAGGTTCCTGCAAACTTAATGTCTCATGGTAATATGTCATGGAGAAGGAAGCAGTCTCTTAAGTAGTGACGTATAAAGCTATTCTGTTTTATGCATCACACTCTTAAAATCCACCCAGGTAGCATCAGGATACTTCTGCATACTTCTCCTGTATGATGAGTATTCCCATTTTCTGCACTGTTTTAAATTTCTCAGTAATGCAATCTGAATTGCATTCTCTGATCTGAAGAGGCTTTAAAAGGCACAATTTTACTGTTAAGATTGGATGTGAATATTTGCACATTATCAGGCTTCTTTCAGACTCTTCCATATAAATTCTAATTTATATTCTGTTAATAATGACAGATTTTGCAGTATGCTTGTTTTAAACAAGTCAGTGCTGTGATAATTGTCTAGGTCTTTGACCAAGGAGAGTGAGGCCTTACACATAGAAATGGTGTTATGTTGTGGAACAAGGTGTCTGTAAATCATAACTCCGAAAAGAAATGGGGTATAGGGCACAGATGTTAGAAGCTTAATTATTATCCTGTTCACTCATCAAAATAAGTTCCTGAAGGAGATGTGGGCAAACTGAAAATTTGCTTTCCTTCCAAACTCCAACTGTAGAGGGATGTATAATTACAGATATTCTGAGCAGTGTTGTTCCTCCTAAGTATTTTCTAATGCCTGTTGAAATTGAAGGGAGTACTCATCCAGCCCCAATAAGCTTTAGGTTTGACCTTTGATTATCATCTTTTTGTGTTGTTCTGAAACCATGTAATCAGCAGTAGGATGAAGGGTAAGCTGCTGTAAACTCTTCTTAATTGCATTTTAAAAAAGAAGTTTCTTCTGAAGAATTTCCTTTTCCCTAGAATTTCATAATTACTGTTTCTGCAGTGTTTTATTTAGATTCCAAGTTTGGTTTAAAATAACCTTTTAAAATGTTTGTGATGCTGGAAGTTAATACACATATGCTGCACAATGTCTAACGTAAAGACCTATCTGTGTATAAGTAATTTGCTTTTCTTTGCAGATTCTTCCCATTTTTTACAAAGTTAAGGCTTTTCTAAGCTTTTAATTGAAACTTATTAAATGTCATAGTAAGGTTTTTTTAGGTATCTCCACATAACTGACCCCTGACCCTTTGGGATTGTATAAGTATTTTCAGGACTCTGTTCTGGAGAGTGCTGCTGGTACAGAAAGGCTAAATGAGTTTGGTTGGAGAGTGGATAATGTTCACAGAACAGAAGCCACCTTCAGGGTTTCTAAGAACGTAAGCACCATCTCAGATCTAGGAAGCTGTAACTGTAAGGGTTCTAGGACACCATCGCCACTCACCATTGTGCGTATTTGCCCTATTACACTCTTCCATAGGCACTGCCTTTACCAGATGTAGGATTCTTTGGTCTGACTGTCCTTCTGTTCTTATGCTCTTCATATCTGTGTGCCCATCGACGTGGTGCCCGCGCAGTCTGTAACACCCATCTGTGACTTCATAGAAAATCCCCACTTTTCAGTTGTCATCCTTTAAATTTGACATATTCTCTATCACAGTAGTCTCAGAGTGTTGTAGAGCTTGTAGAGTGTGTGTTCCGATTGGTGGTACTCAAAGTTGCCTGCTCAAGTGGAGAATAGTCAAGCTGATTATTCAGCACATATTATTTTGATACTTTAAATAGCTTCTGTCAATGAACATAGTGCAACAATTATTAGTCGGACAATTTGTCTTAGATATGTGGCAGCCGATTGGAGTTATGGGGAAAAAAAGTTATTTCAGAAAAACTGGGGGAAAAAATAAAAAGAAAAACAGTTCTCCTTCTTAAAGTGCTTATTTATTTATTTATTTACTTACTTACTTATTCTCTCTGCAAATGCTTCTCAAATTCTCTTTTTGCTGCCTTTTGTTTTTAACCTATCAGAGTTTATAATCCTTCCTATTACCCCTCCTCAGACATGAGTTCGGCTTTTTAAAGATACCCTCTTATTTCTAGCATACTCTTTTATCCCTTAAAGCAGACTTTTCTCAGCTTTACCGTAATGAAGTTTTTGGCTTTTTTTTCTCCTCATCAAGGAAGCTGAATCAAAGTATACTTTTGAAAGCTTTTCACTACCAACATTTTGAATAGTGTCTTGTGTGCTACTGAGGATAGCTTTTTGTCTCAGGATTTCTGTATCATTCTGCCTCAGCCTTAGACTTTATTTTCATAAGGACTGAATCTAATTGGAGGCAGACCCACTCATCTTCTGTTATCACATTTCTTGACCTCCTAAACACACTGATCTCTCTAAAAAAAGCCACAATCACTTTTCCTATAAAGATAAAAATAAAATTGTAGATGTAAAAAAAATGTTGCTTTGCTTAATTTTACAGAGAAAGAATTAATGTTACAACCATAATCTATCTCACTCCTAATAATTTAAATTCTAAATCTTAAAAAAAATTGTATTTCAGGACACAGTTTATTCTGTCTATCTAGATATACCATCAATTCACTAAGCCAAATAGGTAGTATTTGGGGAAATTTAAGTAGACTCAGAATTTTCCTTTTAGCACATTTCTGGGTTCCTTATTCATGAAATATTAAATACATTTTACTGCTGGTTCTGTGATTTTTTGCTGAATAGCAGGCTCACACTGGAGTCTGACTTTGCTCCTTGTGTTCCTGTTGTGGTGCTAGGTTTAGTTTAGCAAGCTGCAGCTTTCCCTGAGAGCTCAGCGGAGCTGCTAAGGGCAGTGCAACCATTTTGCCCTCCCTTAGTCCATTTCGGACGGCTCCGCAGTTTTGCTCCGGCCAGCTATCAGCTCTACAACACAGTGACGGCAAAGGAGGCAGAGAAGGGTCCCTCACTGGGCTTCCGAAGATCTTTAGTATTACATCCTGTCCTGGCAATCCCCAGAGGCAGAGAGACCTTGTGATCCGGGCGCAGGGGGTTTGCTCAGGGGCTCATGGGCAGAACGGGGGGGTACAGGAACCAATAGGGAGAACCCCAGGGAGTGGCCAGGGCTAGGGGCAGGGGAAAGTGGGAGAACAATGCGGAGTAAGAAAAGCATTGGGTAAATAGACCACCACATGTTCCCATCCTTGTGCACAGCAGTGTAGCGGAGCTAGCTCATCCATGGACACTGATTTACCAGCCTGTGTGCTGCTACTGGTGATCACTTCTGGTTAAGGTGAGACTCACACTCTTCCTCACATCCGTGAATTTCTCAGCCATTAAGTCCGCACTTTTAGAATACAATCCAGAGTTAAAACGGAGGTTTGACTCAAGCCTGCAGGGTTATAGTGTCTGAAGGCATCTTGTCAGCAGGCATATAGTGCTCACCCAGGTCCTTTGGAGTACATGCTCTGGTAGCTGTGCCAGACAGGCTGTACTAGCACAGGGAATGGTGTGGGAATGACATTTGCTGACTAGTGGTACAGTTTATACACCAGGACTAGTCTGTAACTCACAGAAGCTGCAGAGCCCAAATACAACTCCAGAGCTGGTTAGTTCTTAGATAGCTGTTTCAGTATAAATACCTTTTGCTCCTTTGAAATCATTAAATACATATGTATATACAACAAATATAAGGGAAACCACCACTTTTTACAAAGCACCATCAGTGACTATTTGAGAGCTACAAACTGAAGAAGCTCTACAATTATAAGTTAGCTAGGGCTCTGATGTGAATAAAATAATCAATATTATTTTTCACTACATTTTTATTAAACTAGTGCTTAATTGTAATGGTAAACTTACAGGCTTCCCCTTAGATTTATTTATCCCCATTCCTCTCCTCAAAAAATTCAAAGCGCATATAATCCTCCTGGTCTTTATTACCTGATAGCTATCTAATAAACTGCAGCAATCTCTGATATTGAAACCTATGAAAGCTCTTAGCATGGCTGCAATGACCCTTTTTTAACCAAGGTCTTCCAGGAGAAGGTTTGTGGACCCCGTGTCTAAGGCATAAGTAGAAGTTCCACTCTGTGGTTACTTGTTCATTTCACAGCAGTCTCTTGTGTCTCTTCTGTCATCCTTCCTGTCTTGAGTAAATTTTTGCATGCTGTTTACCTTCCAATTATGAGGATTATGGAAAAGGATTTATTTACTGGATTAATGTCCTTTCCTTATCTGTGGCATACAGTTGCTGTGCGAAGCAGTCGTTCATATCCAATGTACAAGTCTACATTTGAAAGAAGGGGGACATGAGATGATTAGGGCTTTTAAAAAATTTAAATTTGAAATTGCTGATATTTGTTAATTTTTAGGATGAAAAACTTGAATGAACAAAAATTTACAGTTAGTAAAATGCCATTATCAAAAATTCTACCATTTTTGTTTTTCTAAAGACACTCTTTAAACACTGAGTTGCTGAAATCCAAGCCAAATCAAGCCAAACCCAAAAATGTTCCTATGCAAAGCACTCCAAGAGTTGAAATGGACTTCGTGTAAAGTCTACCAGTTACAAAACATGGGTTTGGTTTGCAAAATAAGAACAACCAGGCCTTTATTTGTGTGAATAAGTTTCTCTCCAGACTCTATCTCGTCTTAGACCTTATGGTCCTGTAATGGCAAGAGGCAGGAGGCAAACTAGTCCAGGACTCAGATACTATTTCTGTGAGCCAAGGAGTGCATGTTTGTCTTCAAGTATTCATCCACAGACTCTGAAGGTGTGAAAACACTTGGTTCCTCTCTGTAAAAACTGTCAGCTTCATCAACAGAAAGAGATTTGTTCTTCAACACTGGACATTATCAGTTAGATTTTCCTTCCAGCTGGAGTGGAAGACTCATGTTCATGGGCATTGGTCCTCAGGAGAGCCACAAAATACATTGATATGTGCTGGAGGTGCAGCACAGAACGCATGAGTGATCCAGGAGGTTTCTGGAGTGCTCTGATGACCATTTGATGACAGAATTAATCAAAGGTAACATGACTGAACAAGCTGTTCCTGACAAATACACAAAAACAAATTCACAAGAGGTAAAAGTAAGGTCAGGTGGTCCAGAAGGAATTCAGAGACACGCTCTGAGCATGCAGGGATTGAGTTAGGAAAGATGAAGTCCATTTGGAATAGAATCTGGTGAAGAAAATTGAAAGGTAACAAGAAAGACTTTTATGGGTATATCTGCAAAAAGGAAGAAGAGAAGAAGTATGGGCCCACTAGTGAATGGGGCAGAGAATGTGATGACAGAGGAGCTGGGAAAAATGTATTTGCTTTTTTTTTGCTTTAGTTTTTACTGGTAAGTCTTGCCATAAGGAATCCATGGCCACACAGACCAGTAGGAGAGTCCAGAAAAGTCCAGAAGAGTTACCTTAGCAGATGTGGATCAAGTTAGGAAGCATTTAAACATACTGGACACACACAAGTTCATGGACACTGATAGGAGGCACGTGCAAGGACAGAGACAGTGGTCTGATAGCGCTGTCAGAATTACTTGTATGCAGCCCTGTGTGGTAACCTGCTGGCCCTGCTCTGTGCCTGTACACTCAGTGCTCTCAATTACTGCTTAGTTATAACAGTGAATGAGCATTTTTGAGAATCAATGTTCATCAAAAAATCATGATAGAAATGATTCTATGAGGGACCTTAATAATCATTTAGTTCCCCTGGGCAGTGATACTGTTCACTAACTAGGTTGCTCAGAGCCTCGTCTAACCTGGCCTTGAACACTTTCAAGGATGGGGCACTCAGTTTCTCTGTGCAGCCTGCTTTAGAGCCTCACTGCTCTCTTAGTAAAGAGTTGGCTCCTAATATCTTACCTAATTCATTCAGTTTAAAACCATTTGCCCGTGTCCTATCACAACATGCCCTTGTAAAAAGGCAAAAAAATTTTGAAGTTTTTTTTATTATTATTGACTGAGCAAATTATCAAAAAAACTTGATCAATTGATCAGACATATGGATTTTTCTTTGAGACATTAAGCCATCCCATTTCAGTTTTTATGTTTGTCAAGTCTAATTATATATATTAGTTTCATATTGTTCCCCATGTATTGAAATGTATGTCTATTGATACTTCATAATCAGTTGTATGATATGCCAATATTCTATTTTGTTTCTTGAAAGTCATCATAAGTGCTAAAAACTTAAAGTTAATGTATGCAGTACTACTGTCGTGTGGAAAGAGGAGATTTACTCAGACCCTTAGTATGTGATTATCTGTCAGTGCCCCAGGAAAGCCACGACCCTTGTCCCTGACCAGTCTGTCAGCATCCTGTTATGGGGACCTTCACTGAGCAGCTCACTAGGTCAGGGGGTGGTTCAGGGTCCCAGGCCAACAGAGAGACCCCTCCTGGATCTCCACATCTTTACCCACTGCTGGCTGTCATACGTCTGACTCCGCGAGGGGTGGTTGTACCCTGAGGGCAGATATCTCAGGATAGCACCAGAGATAACCCTGGCAGGGGAACTCGTGCCAGTGATTTTCCCCACAGCTGCTCACTCAAGAGCAGGACACCTTCCTTTGTCTCTCTTGGTTTTAAGCTGCTGTGCAGGTTATCAGCAGGAAAGGACCCTGAGTTCCCTGCCCTGCAAGAGTTTTGACAGAGCCTGGACGTGGTGTCTCCACTCCGCTCCACCCTCCATTGAGACCCCCACAGACTGTGTGTGTCTGGGAGGTCGGGTATGCCGACTGCATTCCACCTGGGAACAGCAACTGTATTTTCCCCTAAAATTTCCATGCCCTCAGTCCTTTCCCCATGGTGTTGCTTGAAAAAGGTCTTTTTCCTTCTTTAATTTGAGTTGATTAGTGGCAACTAAGCAACTATTTCAAGTAGAGTCAGATATGACTTCACTAAGTTGGTCTTTCTGACTGAGATGAGCAGGGAAAAGTAGCACTAAAGCAGAAAACTGGGCTCTGAAATTTGTACTAACAGCATTTAATTCTATCTTATATTTCATTGTGTCCAGCTCTTATCGTGTGGCATTGTCCAAGGCTGCTTTGTAAGAACTGTTAGACGGGAGCAGTATTTCAAAGTGGTCTTTGTAAAATTGTAACTTTCAAGGTAATTTTTTGGTATTGTTGAAACAGTGCAAAGGAAAAGCTCTTCATCTGTAGTGTAGAGGATGACTCTAGATAAGAGTAATAGCTGTCACTTTTTAGTGTCTTAATATTGGTACAAAACGCTGGTTTTCCAGTTCTTAGTGTACAATTGCTTGACACTCTTTAATCAACACCAAAGGAAACACAGCAAGTAAGCTTGCTTGGTAGTTTCAATTAATGCATTTAAACTTCACAGAATTTTATATAGCATCACACTTGCATGGCATGGCATCTGTTCTTGCTTTTAACTCTCTTGAGTATTTATACATGATGGCTCTTGAGCCATTTCTATCTGCATAAAAACCTTATACATCAATTGTGCTGGTTGATGGGCATATGTTAGGTAATATATTTAATAGGCCAAAAAATTAATTTCCGTGGAAAACTACTGGCTATCAGTATCAAATAGATTGTTTAATCAGTTATGATAAACCTACCACTGAGAATATGAAGAATGGAAGTTGAATAACAATGTTCTAAAATTGCCAAACGTACAGCAGTGTGTAACCTTTTTACCACTGTAAATTTACTTAGCACTTGACTATAGCTGACTAATAACAAATTCAAATACAGTTATGTTCAAATATGGCCTTTGTGATGCTTCTCTGTATGTTTTTTAACAGGCTTTTAGAAAGGATGAACTTCTCTTTAGCGGCACAGGTGTCTAGTCATGCTGGGGCAGCACAGGACATAGGGCTTGAGATCATCTTGTACACACATAAAGTAGCTGCATTCCCAAGATTTCTAGTTAAAATGTAGTGTCAGTCTCTGCTAAATCATTCACTCAAGCACTTTCTCTTACATATCATGTGAGCTATTACTTATTTGCACATTACTGTAACAAAATATCAGAAGATACTATTAGTGCTGATGGTTCTTGATTAAGGTATTTCATTTCTACTGCACATTTTCTGCTTTTCATGGAAAACTGAGCGAAACTGAAGGCACACTCAAATTTTTACTGTATTAGGGTGGAAGGTTTCAGTTGGTATAAGTGACATTTCATTACATAAAACATAGTACTAGATTGTGGAGAATAATGTTCTCTAACATGAGACAAAAAGAATTTGAGTGAAAGGTTTATATGTTTATAATGATGTTTTGTAATTAAATCCTTCCCGTAAAAGTATTATCTTTGTCTACCTAAGGCTCTGGCAGTACTTCTGAATTGCATGAACTGTGCCCACAAATATTTATACAAGAGACTAAAGTTAAATTTGGCTTACGCAGAAAATTAGCTCTGAAGTTGCCGTAATACAGTTAAGAAAAAAGAGCAAAGGTTCTGACCCTCAGGACTATGTTGCACATATAGGCCATTGTTGCTAGCAAGAAAAGGGAGTAATTATTTCCTACCTATCAGGCAATGAGGGAGGAGGCAACAGGCCAGAGAAGACCACAACTGACCAGCTGGGGACACATGCAGGGTAAACATCCCTCTCACTTGCTGGCTCTCCTTCAGGACCATGTGCTGCAAAATTTGTGCCATCCCCATATCAGCTTAGTTTCTGTTGTTGTTCTGTCACAGAATCACAGAATCTTCTGAGTTGGAAGGGATCCAAAAGGTTCATCAAGTCTAGCTCTTAAGTGAATGTCCTGTACAGGGATCAAGCCATGATCTTGGTGTTTTTAAGTATCATGCTTTAACCAGCTGAGCTAATGTCAGGGTATACCATCATAAGAATTCACAAGGTGCAGATAATGGCTAGGTTGCAGTCCTTGAAGTCCATGTCTTGGGCTTTCAGAAGAAACTTGTGCTGCTGCATTTTGTGGAGGCGTTGAATTTCACTTTAATCTTGTTGGCTAGCCCTCAGCTAGATACCTCTCCACTCAAGATCCCCCATGACCAGAGCCCCCAAGGTGCTTGTGTGGGTCTAGAAATAAGGAATTCACACAGTGCCAGGCTGCCTGGTGGTGTATCACCCAACCATTGCATCTCTGAGGTCACGAACTTTTTCCCTTAGCAGATAGCTCAGGAAAAGGCTTTGTTATGAACTTGTCTGCTATTTTTGCTTTCCTGGCTTGCAATCTAAAATAGTAGGCTCTGCTCAGAAAAAAGGTCATAGAGGCAGTAGTTGTTAACACCACTTGAATTCTTAGCAGTGTACTCAACAGTTATTGAAGTGATTGTGTCTCTCTTCCCTCAAAGTCTCTTTCCAAACTAGGAAAAATAGCATTTGACAGCAAAATGCTAGGGAAGTCATTGATATTTGTTTTGGAAAAATCTCATGAACTATGTTCCTGTTGTTTCCATGTTGTACTTGGAAATTGCCACTGTGTTAATCTATTATATAAATATATATAATATATATATACACTGTATATAAATAATATACTACAACTCTCAAGTCAAATGCAAAAAGAAAACGTGTAACAGAAATGCATTTTTAGTAATGCTCAGTGTAGTGAAAGCAGATCCTTCTCCCTAGGTAAGAGAGAAAAAATAGGTTGTGTGTGCCCAAAGCAGTCCAGATGGAACCCCAGTAGGAGACATACTAGTGTAAATACAAGTTTTGTTTATTTCAGGCAATGTATGCTTCACATTTCTGTTACATTTCTTTGCTTTCATGATTATGATATGCTAACATTCAATTACTAAGTCTTCAGAGATTTTTTTTTCAATTTTCAGTGTTCTTTGTCATAAAATGCTTATACATTTTCCCTGTATTAAAAATAGATTTATTTTATTGGTTTACAAAACTGGCTTCAAACCACTACATAATGCTTTTGCTTTCCTTTATGCTTCAGTATAGTCAAAATATTATATATTATGCTAAATAAAATACCTCAGGTAGCAAACCATCTTATCTTGCTACATTCTTCAAAGTAATTTATGTAAGCTGCACTGTAACAACTTTCTAGAGCTCAAAATATAAATCTAGGTTGTCATGGATACACGCATGGGAAGGCTTTCTTTATAAATATGTTAGAAGTCTGACAATTTATTTTTAGTAGAATTTTCAAAAGGGAAAAAAAGATGTCATATATAACTAGGGCCATTATTGGTTATTCTGATTGCACTTGAATACGTTTCTGTTTCTTCCTCTTCATTATCTCAAAATGTCTTCCAGCAAGGAGGTTTATGTGGATGTCAGAATGGCTGATAAGGGCACTGGGCTTTTTCTCTCATTTGTTTTACCCACCGTTGTACCAAGCATGCTTGAATTGGAATTCATATATTGCTTACCACCAGTTAGAAAGTTGGAGTTTTTATCTAGCACAGGGTTAAGCAGTGCTTTGAGGACTGAAAAAAATTCAGCTGGCATTTTACTCTCACATTAGTTAAAATAAATACACTAATTACAACAGGTAGCTGGATAATCTAAATAATTCATGGAACTTTCATGCAGGAAATACCTTCTGGAAATCACATGTTCCATTTTGCTTCCTCTTCTCTGCTGCATCAGTAGTGAAAGAGGCAATGCCCTCATATGTGATTTTCTCTTACTGGTCACTGTAAAACAGAAAGTTATAACCCTCTAATAAAAATATTACAGGAGAAAACAATAATTAAAAAAGGAAAAATAGATTGCTGAGAGTAATGCATTATCATAAAAGTATACTAGACAAATTATTCTTTTAACACATTTTACCTGTAGATTTTGATTAAACAGAAAGTAGAGAAGATACTAGTTCGGAGGTCTGAAACTTTGTGTCTATTAATATAAAGTAAAACAAAACCTCCAAGCCATTAAAGAGGATAAATAGAGGATTTCCATAGAATAAACACTAAATATTATGAATTATCTAAAATGTCACAATTTTTCCAAGAGTACATAAATGTTCATAACTCCTGCTTGTTGTGTGAACTTTGGTAGAAAAATGGATTGTATTTAGCATTTGTGCAGTTCTTTTCACAGCAATACTGTTAACTAAAAATATCCTAAAAATTCCCCATATGAAAATATAATCCCAAATTCTGACTTCTTGGAAGATTGTATCAGACATCAAATAATTTTGAAAAATTGTTATCAAAGATGTTGATACAAATACTTGTTCATTATTATTTTCCAGGAAGTTTTTCTCCCACTAACTTCTAACTTGATCATGTCTGTTCAGCTTCAGTTTTCCGTTTCTTCTCTTCTAAATTAGCTTAACTGCTGTAGTAAAATGATATGTAAATCATAACCATAGATGAATCAGAAAGTCTTTGTTATGAATCTGAAAAATAATTAATGACTTGCGTCCTCGTTATAACAGATACTTTATACATAACATAATAGAAGCATCAAGTTTAGTGCCAACAACACAGGAAGAATGTGTTTGTTTACCTTCTGGGAATCAGCCATAAATCACAGAGCCAAAATTTCTGACCTAGCATGTTAAGGAAGTGCTAAAAACATGAAAGAGAGGATGAAATCATACAGTCCTGGAGAGAATCTGTTATTTGTTAAGGTTGGCAGGATAATCATTGTTTGATAAAATAGAATATGGGATTACTACGTAAGGAAATTGCTGTCTCTCAAATTTATTTTTCAGATTCTAGTACTGAAGAGTCTAAAATACAATATACATGTGCTGTCTTGGCATGTGATTTGAAAATCTTGTTAATAAGGGTTTGTAAGTATCAGTAGAATTAGTGAAGTTGTACAAATCATGGGACTCAAGTATCAGAGCACTTTAAAAATAACAAACATGCTATGCCTGTTGGATGTTACGGACAGTCTACAATGGAGACATTGACCTGACAAAGTCTTGCTGGGTAAGCCAAAAAAGCTCCTCCAGAAAAGCCTTCCAGCAGCTTTATATTGCCACAGGAATCTGTCCATTAAGTGTTGGTTTGAGTGGCTAGAATTTTATAGTAGTGGTAGGGGAGCCATGAGCACAGTGCAGTGTTGGATAATGCTCGATTAAAGGCTATTGCAAAAAACAGTTGCATAACTGAGTGATACTTTTAAAAAAAAAAATCCTCTTTTATATTCTTTTGCTCTGTTTCCCTGTTCCTATGGACTCTGCTGTTCTGCCCCAATAGTTTTGTGTATTTTCTTTAGAGAAGTGAAGAACTATGGGCAACTTATATAAATTAAGTGGTTAGTCTGTCATGAGTAGTACTGCAGTTGTGCTGTACCAACAAGAAAAAAAAAAGAAAAGATTCTTCTGCAGTGCAGTTTCATATTCCAGTTTCACTCTGCTGTCTGGTTGAAGAGTTTAGAACTGCATGAATAAGGGATTGTTGTTGCTATTCACTTAGTTTGGGTGTTCACAAACAATTTTAAAATTGTCATCAAAATAAACACATTTTGGGCAGATTTTTTGGAGTATAAGTGATGGCTTTTCAAATGATTTGATTTGTCTATAAACTGTGAAACAAATGTGACGCAATGTAAAAATAACAATGAAGATCTAGTTTCTGGATTTTTAACTTCTGTGGTTTCTTTTGAGCAAGGAACTAAGGTATACATCTGAGCAGGAAAAGGGTCCAAATCCTATAACAGCAAAAGGAATTAAAATAAAACAGAAAACAGCCCCAGGAAGTGGTTAGGCAAATGCAAGCTGAGACTACAGCTTATTTGATATAATTGATGTGTTTTTTACTGTTGCCCTCATCTGGCACTTTTTGTGTCACCCATCTGTTGCGTCGGACTAGGAAACTAGATTACCGTCTCTGGAGGCATGACTACTCTTCCCACAGCGTTGATCAGTGATCAGCCTAAAAGCCCCCCAGCTTTGGTTTTTTTCCTAGTGTGACACTGTATGCAAGTACATAATAATTGCAACAGAGTGTATGGAAAACACCATCCAGTGTTTATTGCTGTCCAGATGTGTTTATAATAGTTACAGTGAAAATGTAGGTGTAAAACTGCAGGTGTTTGTGAGTCCAGGATATAACAAGAATATGTGTGGACTTGGTATGTGCCTTTAGAAATAAATCAAAACAAAACCCACAAAGTGCTGAAAATAGACCCAATTAAAGTTATCAGTTTTTGAAAGTGTATTTTAAAGTAGACCACTGGAGTCAATTGTATCTACTTGGGAAGATACTTGAGTAATGCTGCTTGTTGCAGTATCTTTGTCCAGAGGAATGGCCAAATGAGGCCATTCCTCATTTGTTTAATTTCATTAGTATCTCAGCCTGACACAATTTCTTGTGTTATTCTGTGAAAGAAGATCACAAATTGCTCAGGAGATGCAGAGGATCACCGACTCCATAAACTGTCTTCCCATTGCCTAGTAGAAGACATTGCTGCTCAAAATGTGTGTGGAAAACTTACTCACAACTCTAGTCAAGCTTCATTTTTTCATTGCGGCTGAAATTTCTGTGGAGGATTTCTTAGTGAAAGTTCAAGTATACAGTTAGTTAATTCATAGTACCTGTGTAATAAGCATAATTTTAGCTCTTTACCAAGTTCTTTTGCTGTTATTTGCTAGCACTATACCTGTTTGTGTTACCTTGATTTGGCTTCCTTGCAACTGCTTCTGTGGTGCTGCCTGCTGTGTTTCTTCTGGGCCATCAGCCACTGGCGTGTTTCCTCACAAGTGTGAGGGTGCCCCTCTGTGGTCTTTTCAGTTTTGGTGACTGAACAATTTACTGACAGAGACCCTTCACTGTAAGGGCTTCGCGGCCAGATTAGTTCCTCTAACCAGTATGTACAGTGGTACACAGCTAACTGAGTAGCTGGGGAAAGTACTGAAGCCAATGCAGGACTGGCTGTCTGCACTGATGCGTGTGGAAAATCACAGAAATATAGTGAAAGGGAATACTCAGGAAAGCAGACGTCAGTAATGAAACACTGAATGTGCTCAGTAATGAAACACAATGTGCTCAACTCATCTGAGCCAAGTGGTTGCAGGAGGCTTCATCATCAGAGATGGTGTCTGCTCTAGGGTAAGGCCTCTGCCTTTCAGAGGAGGGCAGAGGTTGTGGGGGTGAGGTATGCAGAAATGCAGTACCTGTGGAAAATACCATTCGGTTATCTTGGGTTTTTTATAACCCCATAGTAGAAGGCATTAGAGGTTTTTGTAATTCATTGCTGCTTTCAAAGGGTACTAAGCTGTTTTCCAGTTCTGAAGTACGATGAGCCAGAGTGAGGCAGTTGCCCTTGTTGTATAGTGCATCTGTCTGAGTCAAGTGAAGAGAAGTACAGAAGTGCAAGAGAGTTGTTCTGTGGGGTCTTTGCTGAAATGTGTAACAGTCAGGGTGAATTGCTCTCGTTCATGAAATACTGTATTTTTCTGCATTTTCTGTAGCAAAATAATCAAGACTAGAAAACACTATACCACAGTGACTTAGTAAATTTGATATCTGAATGGGAAATTTTAAAGAAAATTATGTTACAGGTCAAAATTGAGAAAGTATTTACACAAAGTTAAATAGTGCAGACAAGAACATGATGGCTAAGATGGAAAGAAACTTTTAGCATAAACATAAATCTGAATGTATGAGCATCCTTATTTCTGTCATATGCTGCAGAGGTTAAAGAACTGACAGCTTGCCTACACTTGAAATTCTATTTAAACTAAGATAGATTGCAATTTAAATGCTGTATTTGTACCTAAGTAACAACCAACCATGGACATTGCTAGTCCCAAAATGTAAGTGTTATATGCCTATGTGTCTTAATCTCCTTCAAAGATAAACTGTAAAAGGCTTCAGCCAGCAGTTAAAGAGGAATATCTGGTGTATTACACCATTCCAAGATACAGCTTCAATATCTGAGGGTAGGTAGATTTACAAATGCTTGGAGAGCAACTGAAGGTAAAGTGGTGCAAATTATCAATAGCTGCAGAAGTGAAACCACAAATAATGGTGAAGGCTCCTTGTGACCTATCTGCTCAAACTTACATTTTCTGTGTCCATAGTCTGACTTTGAGAGTCCTCCACTTGTGTATTTTGGAACTGGGAACAATCAAACAGAGTCTCTAAAAAATACTTCTGACAAGGGCATGTTGGGTGTGCTGCACTGTCCAGTTCACCTGCTCTCTCACAAGTCTGCTCCCCCTGTTCTCTGCAGTACTGTGTGCTGTGATTCCTCTGAGATCTCTTGTGGTAGCCCAGATAGGTGCTTTTCCAGGCAAAAGCCAGATGCAGATCAGTTAAAGGTAATCTCAAGGTACTAGGCATATAAAATAATCATATTTTGATATTCATCACATCCCTATAAAACTTGGGATAAAAGAAAGAGTTTTGACTTTTCATTTAGTTGCCAAAAGGCATGATTTATAGCTACATACAATAATGTTTATATATATGCTTGCAACCATCAACGGAGTTGTCTTCATCTATAACAAATTATTTAATTAATATTTAGTAAGTATATAGACATTACATTACATTAGTATATATGTCTGTGTCTGGGGAAGAGGGAATTATGAGCATGTGGCAAAAGACCTGTGAAATACCTTGGCAGAGATAACAGCAGAAAAACCACCTCAGGCATGCAATGAATAGAAAAGATGTGGCAGCAGTGGATTAATTTTATAATTTAATTATCAGTTGAGTCAATATCAATAAAATTTGTGTCCCCCAAGAAGTTATGGTGTCTTGGGGTGACTTTATGATGTGTATCCCCTATTGCTACTCTATGCCCACCAACCTTGTCTGTGTCTTTAAACTGAGCCTGAGAGGGACAGAAAAAAAAAAAAAAAAGCAAAACAAAAAACTTTTCAAAGCAGTTGTTTCAAGGACACCGAGATACACTCCTCGGCTTCTGCAGTACCCTTGGGTTTTTTTTCCCTCAGTCAACTTTGGGGGTTTTTTTTGGCTCTTCTTTTTCCTGTGAGAGACGGAGAGTTGAACTTTGTTTTCCTAGGATTTTGGGGTTTTTTTGTTCTCCTCTTCTGGACTGTTTCGACAACATCTGAACACATCAGGAGAATTTTTTTCCTGGAGGCCTGGGGCGGGGTGGGCCCTCGCCAACCCAGCTCCAAGGAGGAGAGAGATCACACCTACAGAAGACCTCTGAAATCTTCTCAGCTTTTCTCTGTACAGAGAGAGAGATCTCATTGTTTAGCATTATTATTCCTTTCCTGTGTGTTTGTTAAATAAATAGCTTTCTTCTCTTTCATTTCCTTCGAGGAAAATTTTTTTTTCCCGAACCTGGTGAGAGGGGTGGTTGCAACCTGGCTTCTATCAGAGGATATTTTCCTCCAGTCTGTCCAAACTAGGACATAAGGCAAGCACAAAATTAAGTACAGTTTATCCAAACTATATAACACAAACTTATCTTTCTATCCTCTGATTTTTGCAAGAAATCACATGAAATGAACATAAATAAATTGAAATATGACTGTGTTGAAAAAAACACTCTTGCTGTTATTAGCGTAGCCTTACATTAATTCACTGATGTACTCTTTAACCTTGTTTAGCTTACAGACCTGCAAATTGACTGGATACTAAGGTGACTTGTGCTTCTTGGCCACACCAATAGAAGGATTTGTTAGCACTGACTTTGAAACAGGAGCTTCTGAATTCTTTTCCTATTGCAATCCTGCCATTTCCTCCACAAACCTAGGAGGCGGCCAAAGTGTGTTCCGAAGAACTAACACCTCCACATCAGCACGTTTGTGTAGTAGTCCCATGGTGGCCACTGCAAGCAAAGGTAGCTCTAGTTTTAAATGCAAGGGTAGCCCTGTTTTTTCCGGTATTCGCTGTCCCACTGGGCAGTGCAAGCCCTTTGGTCGAAGAGCAAGGAAGCCTTGACAAAGTGGCTCTCTAGCTACACTGTGAAGATGTACCTTTCTTCTCCCATAGATTGTATTGAGGCCTTTGGTCCCCACAACATCCTTCTCTCTAAATTTGAGAGATATGGATTTGATGGGTGAACTGTTTGATGGATGAGGATTTGGCTGGATGGTCACATCCAGTGGTCAATATTTTGGCCAACATTGGTGACAAGAATTGTCCTCCTGGGGTCTGTAGTGGCACCAGTACTGTTTAATGTCTTCATCAATGACATGGACAGTGGGATTGAGTGCACCCTCAGCAAGTTTGCAGATGACACCAAGCTGAGTGGTGCACTTGAAGGACAGGGTGCCATCCAGAGGGACCTGGACAAGCTTGAGAAGTAGGGCTGTGGGAAACTCATGAGGTTTAACAAGGCCAAGAGTGAGGGCCTACACCTGGGTTGGGGCAACCCCCAGTATCAGAACAGGCTGGGTGACGAGCAGATCAAGAGCAGCCCTGCCAAAAAGGAATTGGGGGTGCTGGTGGATGAGAGGCTGGACAAGAGCCAGCCATGGGCACTCACAGCCCAGAAAAACAATCGTGTCCTGGGCTGCATCCAAAGCAGCAGGGCCAGCAGGGCAAGGGAGGGGATTCTGCCCATCTGCTCTGTCTCTTGAGACCCCACCTGGAGTGCTGCATCCAGCTCTGGGGGTCACCAGTACAGAGGAGCACCACAAAGATGATCAGTGGGCTGGAGCACCTCTCCTGTGAGGAAAGGCTGAGAGAGTTGTTTTTATTCAGCCTGCAGAAAAGAAGGCTCCGGAGAGACCTTCAGCAGCCTTCCATACCTGAAAGGTGCCTGTAGGAAACATGGGGACCGATGTTTTTTCATGGCCTGTTGTGATGGGAAAAAGGGCAATGGTTTTTAAATGTAGGAGGTCAATCTATATAAGATGTAAAGAAGAAGTTTTTTAGAATGAGGCGGGTAAAATACTGGCACAGGTTGCCAGAGAGGTGGTTGTTTCCTCATGCCTGGAAACACTCAAGGTTAGGTTGGACAGGACTCTGAGCCCAGGTTTACTTCAAGATGGCCCTGCTTATTGCAGGGATGTTGCACTAGATGACTTTTGAAGGTCCCTTCCAAACCAAACTATTCCATGATTTTATGATTCTGGTCTATGATGTACATGGGAAATATGGGAAAACTCTTCGGTCTGATGTTTCTCCACAGGTAGACAGTGGCCACATAGAAGAGGTTTTCTACCATGCTGACCAATAGATCTCTCTGGTTTCCTGGTCCTGCCCTTTCTGTCTTTCATTTACACAGCATCTCTTATTTCATAATGGAATTGTTACTTGGACAGGATTGGAGAGTAGTGTCTGGGTTTGCTTATAATACCTTCCTGTTTAATTTTGCTCTCGAGTTGAAAATGTTGGACATTGCTGATGTGCTAAGAGTGGTCTGGATGTTAATGTGTTTCTCAGAAACTTTTCATTCTGTAGCATTTCCAGAGGTATTAAATTTTACCGTATCAGAGCTTTCTAAGTGTGGAATTATTATCATGTTAGATTGCAGGAATCCAAAAAGAGGTGCTCAAAAAATGCTTTCCATGAACAACAGGTTTATGAAAAATAGAAATCTCTCTGTGCTTAAGGAAGCAATGGAATTTGTCTTCTGTTTGCTTTGCCTTCCTGTGGTACCAAAGGTGCTCCTTCACAAGAGACAAAGAACTAGAAGTGAGTACTGAGGGTGCAGCGGGCATGCTTCAAGGACAAAATGTTTTAATATGAAAGTGGCAGCTCTGTCTTTTAAATCTAGCGAAGCAGGACTTAAATTCTAGTGGGACTGCTACGTCTTTGCATCTCCTAATAGGCCTCAGACTGTAGGAGCTGATCTGATCTGAGCACTTGTGTTTTCCAACAGGAATAGCAGATTCAAAACCTGACATTTCCACTGAAGTGATAAAAAGCCCTCCAAACCACACAAACCCCCCCATCATATTCCAAATTTTTACTACTATTTTTAACCATTATCATCAGAATCTTTGGGGAAAAAAGAAGCTTTTCAGAATTTACTTCTGTACTTTCCAAATCTTCACCATTTATGCTTACTGAAAATGGGGGTGGGGAAGTAGGTGGGTGCTGAGAATATGAAGAAATCTCCTTGCTTCAGTTTCCTCATATTTACACTCAATAGATACAAAATCACTCAAGTATTGCTTGCAGGTAAAAAACATACATTAAAAATAGGACTAATTAAGGCTCGACCTTAAGGACAAGCAGTTTAAGTTGCCTACCCAAAGGCACCCAAGGACTTTGTGGTGGAAGCGAAGCTCCTCTCATTATAATGTCCTGTCCATCGGAGCTTCCTCACTGCCGCTGACAGAAGTTTATATTCTTGCACTCACTTTGTGCAAGTACAAATGACTAGGCAAGGTACAAGGCCATGGAAAACAGGCATGTGAAAAAAGGTTGGTGTGTATTAAACGCTGCAGCAAATAACAACTCTCATCCCTAAGGTACTGTTTGCAGAAGAAGGCAATGATGGAGCTCATCTCAAAGAGAGAAAGCTGTTTGGAAGCTCGAAGATACATTGGGCTCACTATTTTTAGTTTATTAAAGCTATTTGTTATGTTTCTTCATTGTGTTCAGCTCTCTAGCATCTTCAGAGAGTTATTACTCTACTCATTGAAAAGAAGGGCAGCATGCTGTGACTCCTCTGTCTTCTTTATGCCTATCACACAGGCTGAAAATTTTGTTTTATGGCAGATGCCTAATGCAAAATGGACATGAAAGGGACAAGGTAATGATGAGTATGGTACCTTCCCAAGAAATTCCTTCCTGAACTTCTAAGCATTACTTGACGGGGTGTGGGATAGGGGGAAACCATCGTCTTGAATGTTCTGAATTCTTGTTTCTGATTTGAGTCCTTTCTTTTAACTATGAACCCCAAAAGCTTAATCATTGGATATAATTGCCTTTATAGCTGAACAAAGTTATCATGCCGTACATCTTCTAAGGTGCATTCTGTTTTAAGTCAGGATTGTTTTCTTCTGCCTGTTTAATTTTGTCTCATTTATACAGCCGTGGAAAAGCAGTTTCAGATAATCATATTTACTTACTCAAGTTTAATTCCACTAACAATGCAAGATTTTTTTCCTCCTCTCATAAAAGAAATACATTCAGAGCTCAAACAAGAGGCATTTAAATACGTATAATTCTAACTAGCTCCTCAGTCACAACCAGAAATTCATCTGCACAAATTCTATCACTGAGTCATGTCTTCTGGTGTCCTACCCACTCCATTCCACAGACAACACATGGTCCAGTCCCTGTATCTTTGAGGTTCTATTATTTTGCCATGTACGGTGGGGTGGAACAAGTGAGACCTCTTCTGGTGCATAGTCAGTCTTGCACTTTGTTCTGGGACAATATCCGGGCAGAAGATTTTTTAGTCCAACACTGACGTTGAATAAGAGCCTTTATACAATTCCTGAGAGGGTACAATGAAGAGGAGCTGACTGGTATGCCTACGTTCAAATGAAACAGTAGTCTTCATCTCTTTGCACCTCACTTGGACAATTATTCAGCTTTACTGATGAATGTAGACACAATACTAAGAATAAATTATAAATCGAGGAGAAATATATGTGCTTTATGGGGATTAAAACCAAATGTGAAAATAGCAGATCAGTGAATCCTATCCAAGTAAATGGAATGTGTATTTCCTAACCTGAGTTATGAGAGATTTAAACTTTACTGAGAAGCAGGTGCTTTCATCCATAATCGGAGTAAAAACTGGTCATTACTGGCAAAATGAAAAATCACCATTACTTTATAGAATGTTTCGTTTGCACGTCCTAACTCTTCCTTCATGTAATCTTCATACCCCACCAAAAAAAAAAAAAAANTAAACATTTTCTTATCCCAGTCACAAAAAAAAAAAAAAAAAAGAAAAATCGGGGAAAAGGTGTTTCTTCTTTGGCTGGAAAGCAGCCATTAAGAACATCTCCATTATCTGGGAACGCCATTTACTGCCCCAAATGGAAACATGTTTTGCCATGCTTGAATTGCCCAAGCAATATTACTCCATGGGTTTTCATGTCTTTGATAAAATTATTTAGAGCACATATTTAATATTCAAATGAGCCGAATTGGTTTGGGTTTGTCTGAGGGTTTTTTTGCCAGGATGTGTATGTTAGCACTCATGCTCTTGTAGTACAGCTTCTAACCACTGCCACTGGCCACTAGCACACCGATACTATGCCAGACCAATTAAA
>VZTI01004805.1:996606-1023073 GCA_013397865.1 Struthidea cinerea
AAAAAAAAAAGGGTTATTGGACTGATAGAATAGTCCTATATTTCAGGAGAGATACTTTTGATAAAGGATTTTGAAAAATACTTGAAAGGTGGATTTGTGTGCCATAATCATAAGAGGATAATGTTAGATGTGTCATGGTCTTCAAAAACAGAAGCATAAGCTTTTTATGCAATTTTATTTACTATCAATGAGAAAATGAGCAAAAATCTAAACACAAAGGCAGTCAAAATGTTAAGAGTTTTTTTGCTCTTTGCTACTCTTTTGATGTCCTGTTGGCAGTGAGGTCTTCTAGCTTATGTTTAATAGATAAGAATTCTGATTATTATTTTAGTTAATTTACAAAATCCACCTTTCAAACTGCAACAAAATGAGAGGAGAGGTTTACTAAGTCTTGACTGAAAAACTGAGATTCTTGAAACAGATCCTAATGCATGGAGTTACCATTACTGAGGTGGTGTACCAAATGTTTTTGAAAATAGTATGCACATTCCTGGCAGTAAATTTAGGGTGGTAGTTTACCTGTGTCTGCACTCATCTTACTGAGTTAAAAGTCATAGTGAACAAGCCAACACTATACATCTCTCAGGAGGATTTGATGCATTTGGGGAAGCCCTTAAGATCAGAGTGACACACCAGCGTGGAGAAAGTATCAGTCAATGTAACAATCTTTTTATAAATTCACTAATAGAAAAACTAGTCACACCTCTGTGTATGGTGGGATGCTGTGTATGGTGTGAAATACAGATGAATTTTATGCCTGCATGGAAGTTTTATTCAGAAAGAAATTATTTGATAAACTTCTGTGTTCCTGTCAGAAGGAACATAGTTGTATCTATCACCTTTGTAATACATGTTGCATCTTCTGCTACTGATTCACTGGTTTTCTGGGGTGCATTATTTGTCCTTAGAAGCACAATGGCCGTATTTCCAGCAAAGAGAAAGATTCAGCTTTCTGTTCTATGTTGTGCTCCTTGGGCCATCAGTTTCACCATTTAAGGATGGCAGGAAAGAGACCTGGGGCTAGGGCATTGCTGTGTCTTTGCAGTCTCCCGCTTTAATGTAAAAAAATTCATCTTACACCCCAAACTGAGGGAGCAATGCGTGCTGCAATGTAGCTTCACAATGCCTTTGCACAGGTGTGCTTCCATTACTCTGCTCAGCTGTCAGCTGTGCCTCTAGTACTTCACATGCTATAACCAAGCAATGGCAGAATGGTGATGGCATTTCAGCTGAGGTTGAAGAACTGATAACGTGCCTTTTGGAGACTGTGCATTCTCAAAAACTGCCTATTTCTTGAAGTCATGCTTCTCATCAGCACTGTGTTGAGCTGATCCTGTTAATGTGGCAACTGGGCATGTTCATGTGTAAGGATTTTCTGACAGATTATGCCACTTCGTTTCTTCTGAAAGCAAACGAAATGTAGAAGTTGATAATGATTTTTCCATTTTATATAAAGAACTCTGTGGTTAATTCTTTGTGCAGTGTACACTTTTGATGTGACCCAGGGTGAATCAGAGCTTGTTAGCTGTTTGCCTTGTTGACTGAATCTTTTCCATAAGTATGACTTGGGTTGATGGCCACTGACTTGGAAGAGATGTAGCACCAAATTAGTTTCCACAACAAGAAATATATTCCCAATTAAGAAAAAACAGAGTGAGGGATAAAAACAAAGAGCATAGTGGTGGAAGTCATGTTTCCATGGAAAAACCTATATGTAAGAGGTAGACACATCAGTGCCATTTTGATGGCAGAGGCTGTAGTCTACTAATGTCATGTAAAGGGAAAAAACAGTTTTGATTTTCCAGTTGGAAAGGGCTCTGTGAATGCAAAGTTTCTTATTTCAAACCAGAGAATTTTAGCCGATAAAACCAAAAGATTTTTCTTTCTAGGTATGTCACTACCATGTGAGTGCTTTTTTAAAATAAAAAGAAGTGATAGAAAGGATAATGTTAAATTTTCAGTCTTGATGCAGCAGCTACAGTAGAAAAATACCTGGCTGTTTAAAATAAGGAACCTGCAACTGCTACAGGTTTTTAATCCTCTTGCACCTCGATATTATTTTCAGTGTTTTCCCTAAACCCAGCTTTCGTTAGTGTCTCTACCTTCATCTTAGATAGTGCAGTGAGGTTTTGCCTTCTTCTGTGCCACATGGCCAATGGGTTACAGTGACAAAGGTGAGGTATCAGAGAAGTACTCCAGGATTTTATGTTTTTTCCGCACACAGATGGTTTTGCCTTGATCTCTGCTTCTCATGAGGTTCAGCCTCTTCGGGTGTGGGTACTTCCAAGAGGTTGCAAGTGGCACCATTTCACTTTGGCCTTTAATTGATAATATATGAAACATTGCATTAAACTTGCTTATCAGAAAGTAAATGCAAGATGCCTAATTTGTGACTGCGTAAGAGATGATTTACAGCCATTTCCAGAGAAATGAATTTTTTTTTAAAAAAAGTAGTATTTTTGATGTATATTAATAGTAGAAAAGTTTAAGACTTGTTTTGAACACAGTATTGTTTTAAAATAATTGTAAAATGCTACTAAGTATAGATATAATACAATCAAGGGATTACAGGTACAATGTGTTAGTAGAATCTTGTGCTAAGAGCATAAGATTTTTATGTTGTTTTGCTGTACTGTTCCTGTTTGAGAGGGCGCCATGTGAAAAATTCAGGGCACAAGACCATAAAGTGAATCTGAGTGGTTTTATTCCACCTGAATTGCTAACAAGACTATGCTACAGTGTAAAAAAAAATACCCTTGGGGCTCTCTGGAAATTTATGTCAAAGCTGGTAATAAAGCATGAAATAAAATCACTTCATCAAAAATATCTTTGATCCCCCAAGTAATATAATGACGTGAAACAGTCTGACAAAGTGCTTTTAACAGTGTCGAGGAAGTTACTGAAGAAGATATCAAGATTCTATAAGACAGTTAAACAATCATCAGGCTGACTTTACATTAGTGAGAAGGTGGTTGAATGAAACACTGTTTTTCTTTTACACTTTTCTTCACCTGTTGCTTGTAAATGCAGACAGGAGAGATAGCAACTTACTGAGCCATCATAATTAGGAATTTAGGGAGGATGCATTGTTTTGTTTCAGAAGGGTGCCATTTTTTTAACATCCTGCTGTATTGAATTAGTGTGGCATGTTGCTGCTGGGTCTGTTGTGATGAAATATCACAGCTATTTCACAGTGCAGTGGCTGGATGTTCATCTTTGCATATAGCTAAAAAGAGAGACCAAAACAACTGGATAAACTAATTGCAGGGTAACCTGAGGACCTTTCAGATTGACTTTTCTATGATTGTATGTAGCATTTTCTTCGTGTTCTGAATAGCAGAAGGCATTTTCCAAATACATTCTTATTAAACTTTTGTGTTCAGTACTTCGAATTATTAGGTGGTGTCTTACGCAGGAGATGAATGGGTTTGATGAACACTATTTTTCTGGTTGCAAATTGTGCACTATCACATTAAAACTGTGAAGATCTGCAACCCAGCCATAATACTACAGGTTTTCTCAGTTTTTTCTCTCTATATTTCTGCCCACCTCTCTGCTGGCCCTCTTCCTGAACTGTATTACTCAAAGAAGTTTTCAGATATTTGTCTGCTTAGCCCATGCTTGCAGAAGCGGTAGTGGTGCCAGGTTATGATGGCAATAATGGTGACAACCAAATTGCTGCATGCAATTCAGCTTGACTGAGCCAGCCAAGGAAGAGGTCAGCTCCCTCTGGCTGAAGGATGGATAGATCAGGTATCAAGATTGCCCAAAATGCTTGTTAGACAAGCAGAGCAGTATTTAAAGGTGTCCCTTTGGGTTTGGATGTGATGACTTTAATTTTGTACTGTCCTTGATACAGCTGGTTGCAAAGTGATACTTCTTGGAAGCCATGTACTTTTTTAAATTATTCAATTCAAATCCAAAATTATCTTAAATAAGAATATGGTGACAATTTTTTAGAGGTCCTACACTTACTTTCGTCTGTGAGAGCAGGATAAATTGAGGTATGCTGTGAAAAGAGATATTCTTGAAGTAGTTCTGCCACTAGAACTACTTCAACATGTATAATTTCTTACAGGTGTTTTTATGAAGTTCCTGAAGCCATAACCCCTATAGGCAATCTTTTCAGTGACCCTGTCTAGGTGTTCAGAAATATGTTTCTGAGGCATCTGCCTGGATCTTTCTTGTTGCACTTAAAATCTATGATTTCTTGTTTTTTCCACTATGAGCAGAGGGGAGAGATGTGGCAGCTTTTTCTGCTGAAAAATTCTTGTGCAGTGTTTGGAAATTGGCTAGTTTAATGATCCATGACATATGGTTCTTTGTTATCTTCCAATAAAAATTATTAAATTATTTATTCCCCTACATCCTCCACAGAAGTTAGAGTGAGAGTCCCTTGCTACTCATCATTTTCTCTCATTTTCTAGATGTCAGGTATCTTGCTGAAAAGACCAGCATGGATGTGTGAGACTCCTGCTCAATCTTCCACTCTAATCCTAGCTCTGTAAACTGGGGAAGGGTTCATAAGGAAACAGAAGGTATCACAACCCTCCTTCGTTTCAGTGTCCTGAAGAGACTGAATAACATTTCTGTTAAATTGCCTACAACATCTTTCTGATTTAACTGACTTTACAAGAACGTGAGTTGACTAACAACTATGTCTTCAGGGAGAGTTTTGGGAGAGCTCAGTCCTTTTCTATTTGCACAGCAGAAATATTCCTGTTTCTTCATGTAGCAATAAAACCAATGCTTCTAATGGCCACATTAGCAAAGAAATTTTAAAACTCAATTTGGGGGACTATCAGCAGCACAGTACTTATTAAGACGCTGAATTTCAAGCATATGTGCTACCTTCATTACATACAAATGAGGGAATTTAATGTGTATGTGCATTTCTCTGGAATGAAAAGGTAATTTTATGCCTTCTAACCCAATTGAAAGGGAGGGGGGGGACAGAATAAAAAAATGTTTTCAGTGATATCCTAGTGGGAAATTAAATGTGATCAGCTTATTTTGTCTTGATACATGTCGTTATTTAAGAATAATTTAAAGATAAAAATCTGATCTATCAAGACAAAAATATCCTGTGCAGTTCTTTATTAATCTTAACTGTGGGAGCTTTAGCTTATTCAGGATGGGAATAGTAAATTGCTCAGAGGGCTGATTCCTCTTACAATCTGATGACTGCTATTACTAACATATAAGATCTAAGGATGAGGTTATTTTCTTTTCGTTACTTTTATTTCCTAAGTAGTGCAAATTTTCTGTCTTATTTAACATTCAAAAATTTGTTACTAAAACATCCCATGATAAAATGGGTGTCTGTAGAGTTAGAGCAAATGAGAAGAGCTACTTTTCACCCAATATTGTAGTCTGCCACAGATGTGACTACAACAGGAAGTCTTTAAGCAAGTACTGAAATTAACAGATAGTTTGCACAAAGTTACCTGACAAATTTAGCATTTCGGCACCATGAGATGTGTTAGCAGAGTTAGTTTCCATTAGTTTATTTCCAACTCATCTGAAGTCCAGTTGCATCAATAGAGACACACCCATTTTTTGGGTGGTGTGACCCTTATTTGCCAGATAGCAGAGCTCAAAGCTTGAAGGAGAAACTGCAATAGTCCAGGATATGTATAAAGCACATTATGTTATTTTAGTTCAAGACTGAGTGTGGTTCAGGTTTTCTCCGCTGCAAATGCATGTGTGGATAACCCATTCTGCAATTTTTGTTCCATATCAGATCTCATGCACACTCCTCTAAAAATAAATGAGGAGGGCAAACAGCTGAAGCAAACTACTTAATATTATCAACTAAACATGAGTATCTGTAAAGAAGTGTGTGGAACGTTTATTAATTAAATTGATTAGAAGCATAACATAGAAAAAATTGCTTTTTCATTTTCTTTGAGCAAAAAGTATATGTTCACTAACCATGGCAATTCTAGCCCTTGGTTACATTGATGTAATCAGAAAATGAGATTTTATCATAGTAAAACCACATTAATGGTGGAATGTTGGCTCCTGGTGCTTTGGAAATGCATAGTGGAGTATTCTACTTCAGCTTGTTTTGTGGAATACAATTTATTCAGTATCAACAGGATCACTTTATGTGACATTGCTTCAAGCATTGATAACGAGATTCTTTGTGACAGTCATCGCAAGCCTAATTCTACTCTTAGCACATGGTAGTAAATGCTCATTTGAAACTCAGAGGTCATTTCATGTCAGGAAGGATTTCTCTTCGACCGTAGTTTAAGTTTGGCTGATGTGGCTGTTGACTGTAGTTCACCCTTTCTTCCTTGGCCTTAGACAAAACAAGGTTAATACTACAACACAATCTGAGCTAAGATGGCATGTGTCTCTCCTCCCATAGCATTTCTACTATAATGCTGTTGAGTGCAGTGGATGTATACGAACAGTCTAGAAAAAGGTGTCTGCCAATGAAAAATCCCAGTTTGGAAGCATGTATTGTATATCACCATGATTAAGGCTACCATTAATATCCTCAAAGTTGCTTTATGGTGCCTTCCTTGTTTTTGTGTGCTTGGAATTAATATTCCTTGAATTTAGATTTGTTTTGCAAAAGCTGCTGAGTCAACATACTCTGGAAGTAACAGTCCCCGTTAGCAGTAACAGCCCGTTACCTTGTTTCCTAAAGCTGAAGAAATCAAACTTGCTAAGATGAGGAACTTACAATGGGTCTGTATCAAAACCATTCCTTTAAAAGTATAGCTCTTTCTGGTTTTCCTGTCCGTGCTTCCATGATGCCATAGGCTGTGCTTCTGAATTGTACATTTGATACCTTTCTCAGAAACTCAAATCAACTGCCATTAAAACATTTGTTTCGTGCTGTGGGGACTTTCAGCTTTGCACTGGGAGGCCACAGGCAGCAAAATATAATGCACTTGTTTCAGTGTTAATAAAAAAAACCAAACAAACAAAAACCCCCAACCAACCAACCAAAACAAACAAACAAAAAAAACCCCCAAGTCTCAGTAAGGGATGAGATACTGATAACTCGTTTGGGTAGTTGATATGTGGTCTGAATACTCTGTGAATACATAAATGCTGGAACACATTATGCTTAAAGCAGTGGTTATTAATATATCCCACCTCTTTGGATTACATATATATTAGCAGATCTCTGTTTGTACTACTCCTTTTTTTTAAATTTCATTCATAGAATTGGGTTATTTAAAAATAAAAAATTGAAGTAGGTTGACAACAGAAATATTGGTGAGACTTTATAAACAAAATAGAGTAGATGAAAATAGAAAAGTTAAAATTAAAGAAATTTCTTTGGATTTCATGCACAAAATAAAATACAAATACATTTTAGAATGCTATATTACTAGTATCAGTTTGTTGCAGAAAGTTTATCTAATCAAGTTAATCCTTTCACTATCAGCTGTCTGCTGTCTGCTTCCTGATCTCATTCTGGGGAGAGCAGATTACTAATTCCTGATTTGAGCCAAAATTGGTTAGCTCATCCATGTATACTTGGAATCATAAAATTATAGAATATCTGGGATTGGAAGGGACCCATGAGGATCATAGGACCATTGAGTCCAAACCTCTTGGTCATCTCAGAACTTTCTAAAACTAAACCATATGAGTTAATCAGTCAGTCCTTGGGCTTTGAGAGATTTGGTGCCCTGACCACTTCCCTGTGGAGCGTGATCCAGTGACCAGCCACCCTCTGGGGGAAGAACCTATTCCTAATGTCCTATCTGTACTTCCTCTGAGGAAGCTTCAATCCCTTTCCTTGTGTCCTATCACTGTTAACCAGAGAGAAGAGATCAGCCGTTCTTCCTCTGCTGTCCTCCTTGAGGGAGCTGTAGGCTGTAGTGGGGTGATCCCTCAGCCCCTCTTCTTCGAACTGAACAAACCAAGTAACCTTAATTGCTTCTTCTCAGTCTTGTCTTGAAGGATCTTGCCCAATCTCTTGCTGTGGGGGTGCTCTCCACCCTCTCATCCCCAGTTTGTACATACACCCAGGATTATAATTTCTCAGATGCAGAATCCAGCACTTGCTTTTGTTCAATTTAATGTGATTGCCCAGCTGTGTAGTCTACCCAGAGCTCTCTCTAAGGCCTCTGTCCTCGAGGGAGTTGACAGTTCCTCTGAGTTTAGCATGGTCAGCAAAATGACTGAATTTACATTTGGCTGCTGCATCCAGATCATTTATAAAAACATTGAAACATTATCTGACTTCCTATTTGCTATTTTACTTTCAACACTTGAAACAGTGGTGGAAAGTGGAGTTCATGGTGAACAGCAAGGTTGAACAGGAGGCAGCAGCATGCTCTTTCAGCAAAGAGGACCAGTTGCATCCTGCACTTTTCTCAGGGCTGTAGGCAGCAGGAGTCGCGGGAATTTGATTGAATCTAAAAGATTCTGTTACTCTAGGATACTGTGAAGTGATCCCACCACTCTATTTGTGAGAACATATCTGAGTGCTGTGTCCAGTTCTGGGGTCCCCCAGAACTGGACAGGAGGTATATGGACTTCCTGAAGCTGAGTCTGGTGGAGACCACTAAACTTGTCAGGGAGTTTTGCACGTGACATGTGAAAAAGTACTGGGTTTGTTCAACTATAGGAAAGCAAAGTAGAGGGGAAATCATATTTTTGCCGTTATATACTTAGAAGGAGGGTCCAGAGGAGATGAAGCCAGAGATTTTTTCCAAGATGCTGAGTGTCAGGACAAGAGTAATGGAAAGATGTTGTTATCACAAGGGTGTGTAAACACTGAAACAGGTTTTGTGGACCTGACAGCCTGATCTAACTGGAGATGCCTTGCTATTTCTGCCTTCCTGATTTGATTTTTCACTCAAACTTTTTCTGAGTTTTCAAAATGGAGCAAAGACTGTTAATCTTCAAAGAAAATGTCCCTGGTGTCTGTTCTGTTCTAAAATGTGGACAAAGATACATTTTTAAACACTTAAGTAGTGCAGAACAGCACTGCAACTGCAAGTCTGTTATCATAGAGGCTTCTTGAATTCAGAAATTGTCAGAAGAATCTTCTGAAGTTACTCTCAGTGCGTGGTGGCAGCAGATACATCAAGGGGGAAGGGTGACAAACTTTGTATGTATTCTGTAGATGTGAAGCAGAGTGGTTTCTAAGTACACATTACATTGCAGTTATGTTCTGGAGTTGTTTTTGTAGTAATGGCTTTGCGGCTGAGTGTCTCACAAATTTGTTTGGATGGCTGATTGTATCACAATTGAAGAAACTGATTTGCAGCAACCGGCAGCTTTCGCAAAGTTCAGAGAGCTGCTGTGTCTCTGACTCTTACACATGCTAACAGTTGAGCTAGCAATTTTTATCAGCTACATGCTGTCAAGCTGTTTGTTTTCTGTGACCTACTTTATTTCAATTTGAATATTTACTTGTTTTGCACAGTGAGGCTATCCATCATTTCTTTGGCTGGGCTTCTTTTGATTCTTTATGAATAGGGCTAAGGCACCACTCGCAGCTATGGTGGAGGAAGCATCCCTAAGGATCCTGAAGCAGGGTTTTGTCTTCAGGCTCCATCTGTCTCCTTCCCAGAGAGAAGCATAAGGATCTTCACTGTCAGTTAAACATGAGGTTGTGCTGCTTCAATCGTGGCTGCAAGGGTGGTAGGAAAATTATGCAGGATGAGGAAGAGCAAAGTGTCTGCGATCTCCTGTGTTTTAGGTCCCCTTTAGATGCTTCTGCTGTCTACAGCAGAGGCAGTGGTTGATGTGGAACACAACTGGGTAGAAACCGAAAGGCCACAAAGCTCTGAGAGGCAGCTCTGACAGAGGCCTCAGGCTCTGGGTCAGGTTGTCCCCAGTCATCCCAATATAAATGGTCTCATTCCAGCCGTAAGCTTTGGTGGGCTCGCTACCCCACATCAGCTTACACTGTCAGCTTCATGATCTGGATAGGGGTTGGGGCAATCAGAGCTCAAGGCCTTGGACAAATCCTTGCATGGGGATGCAAAAGTGATCAGATTTATTTATTATTTATTTGGAGGAAGGAGCAACAGAGCATCAAGAGGAGCTGTGGAAGACTTTCTAGTCTCACTTGAATTCTGAGTGTTTTCTTGGTAAAAGAGCTGTAAGCGGTCTAGGAATCTGAATGGTCCATTAGTTCCCTGCTGTCTTTCCCATTTTCTTTAGATGGACAATTTAAAAACCTTTATTTCCACAGGTTTGTACATAGTGTACATTTACACTCAGTTAAAGCATACTTTGGGAAAAAAAAAAACTGCTTTAACGCCTGAGCTCTATTTTCCTTGGTCTTCACTGAAGAAAAATATATAGCAGAAATGTTTTTATGGCTAAATAACCCCCCTTGCAGAGTGCACTGATATGACCAAATTTTCAAGGTAAACCACTAAGCAGCCATTAGACTGCTCTCTTCTCAAAAATCTGCACTGTGTTTGAAGTATTAATCAAGGTATTAATATGGAAAATACAAGGAAATGTGTTTCTACTTTAGTGAAATTAGGAATTCATTATTTTTCTTCACTTTCAACCTCACTGTTCCTTTTTCAAAGGTAAACTTGAATGATACCTCTCTGAAAAGCTGAAGAATTATTTCTTCAATATTGACACTGGACATCGTGCCCATCAATTGCTGTTTGTAGTGCAGGCTTTATTTTTTAAATCCTGGTGTTACATATCCATCATCTGAAGTAGCTTTCTTTTAAGCCTACTATGCATTAGTAAACCAGTGCTGTGGAAGAGTCACTCAACTCCAGCTGAGCTGAATGTATTCATGTCATACATCTTGTAGACTGTGCCTCACAGCACTTTAGAATGTTTGTGGGTATGTTGTGAAGGAGGGCATACAGTGCAGGAGATCACCAGTATAGGTATCAGTCCTGTCTTGTGAGGATGCATGAAATAAAATCTGTGTCTGCCAAAGGCGTGTTTGCACAGTGCAGAAGTCTCCAACTTCCTAATAGCTCTGTATTGAGATACTCAAACTCAGACCTCCTGACCCAAGATGCTTTCAAATGCTCTGGAAGAATTATCTTCCTTCCGTTTTCCCAGCAATTGGCCTTTCTCTTTCTTCTTCTCTCCTTGAAAGATGCACTGGTGCCTAACTGGAAGCAAAGTATCAACTCACAATCGCTTCCTCTGAAGGATCTTGGAGGATCCTTTCTGAAGAACTGTAGTAGTGACCCCTGCATTTTTTCCAAAGCTAGAAGATCTAGTCAGATAATCCCACTTCTGAAGCGTGGAAGTTTAATCCCCTGTTAAGGTTATGCAGCTATATCCATCTAAATGACACATTATTCACCAATTACTCACCAGGCCTTGGGCATCAGTGATGCTGTGAGCGCTGCTTTTTCTTCCCTTTAACACATGACAAAGGGTTTTGTGAAGACTGGAAATGTTTTAATGAAAAATAATTGAGAGAAACATGGATATCTACAATCTTCTGAAGTTCAGATCATATGATTTTGGAATGGCTTTGAATTATTTAAATGTTATAGAAACTGATCTCATTTTTCTTCTTAAAATATTTTGTCAACAGGAACTGGAAACAAAAACTCATTGCATTGAATTAGGATGGTTTACTCTACATCTGGATGAACAGAGAGAGAAATACTATCTTTCTTAGTAAATATGTGATCTGTTGTATGATAAAGTATAGCAGTTCTGATACAAATCAAATTTAAAAAGAATCTTGGGTTCTTAATTAACTTACTGTTTGGATCATTCATCATGGCTAAATATGACGTGCTCTGTCATTATTGCCATTTGCAATTGTTGGTCAAGAAAGACAATATTCATCTCAATATATTATAAACCCATGTTTGGATTTGTACTCAGGAAAAGTAGTGGGACCATATACCAGTAGCTTCTCAGTTTTCGATGCTTTCATGTTTTATGAGCCAACAAATTTGAGATTGACTAATTGACCGAGAGAGAACTCAGGGGAGGAAAGTAGGTAACACTAATGATCCAAATGTAATTCTACAAGTTGTGAGACAGTGAGTTGAACCAGTACTTCAATGTAGTGTTAGATGGACTGTGTAGATTTTTCTGATGAAACATAAAAAAATGAGATTCAGTTCATTCATGTAATCGCTAAGAACCCACAGTTATGGCCTGGGCAAATACACTGGTTGGCACATTACCTATCTAATTTGGAGGGAGGAAATATTTCTCAGCTTAGAATGACCTGTATTTCATCGACAGGAGTTTACCTAATCACCTGCATATTCTAGCCCAGACCTAATGCTTTATTGTGACAGAATACATGGTTTGCACAAATATTTTTTCTTTCTTCGTGTTGTTATTATTTTTTTTTGAACATTCGTAGGGAAAGGTGATACATGTAAGTTACTCTTTCCATGGCCATGCAGAATAAAGTTATAAATAAAATAGTACTAAGTATAAGTCTCTAGCTAAAAAAATTAATTTCCTGATACAGCTACCTTAGATTTTTTTAAATATGAAAATTAGGTACATAATTATGAAGCCTTGATTAAACTAAAATTATCATCAGAATTCAAGACCTCTACTACTACTAATGATAATAATCTTCCTGTTCTTAATCCTTGCAGCTATTGCACCAAAATACATATATCTGAGATTAATAAAACCACATGCCATGTTTATTGTACTCAGTATCTGTACACAAGCAAACAAAAGGTATAAACAAAGTGACCTTAACCTAAATGCTAATTTTGTCTTAATCTTGTAATTGCTGCAAGCAGCTGCATGATAAAGGAAAAAAAAATTAAGAGAAAATGTTGTCACCCTCTTCAGAATGACTTCAAGTTAGGAAATGGTTACGTCACCCCAAGAAATGTGTTAATAACCCACTATTGAATATTTGCCCCTTCAAATCTCCTCCAAGTCCTGAGTCCTGATTTCACTCAAGTACCTGTGCAGACAGCATAGAGACCTAGTTTATTAGAAAACATGCATTGTTTTCCATTGCAGTCTTGGCTGGTTTTGACTCTCATAGTAGGATGTCATCTTACTGTAATTTATAGTCCTTGCAGCTTTCTTGACTGGAACCATATAATGGCAAAAGAGAAATTAGGAGAAATTGGGACCATAATTCTGCCTCCACCCTTTTGTAGACTTCGGATTACCTCTACCTGTGGCACAAACATCTTGATGTTATGCTAGGATATGAACCCATATTATGAATTAGGTTGTAGAAAAATGGATGCTTTTAAAATAAAGCCCATGGGCTCTTTCAGGGCTAACACCATAATAGTTTGGTTTGTTTGTTTGTTTGTTTGTTTGTTTGTTTGTTTGTTTGTTTTTAATTGATAATGTACTGCATAACCTGATATATTGATTGCTTCTCTTTGGGCCTTGTACATAACACAGATTGTAGTAATTAGTCAGAAGTATGAAACAAGAGTGCATTTCTTAAAAGCAGGCAGTGATAACAACACAATAAAACAAACAAACCAAAGCACGTGATAGTGCCTAAGTCTGAAACATATTTGAATTCTTTTCATCAAGTCATACACTTTGAAAGATTCTTCTCCAAATTAATTATGATCATGTGTGCTTCAGGAAGCTGAAGTATAAGGATCAGAGACTAAAATTTAGGTCATGTAGTAAGCCTGCAAGAGAAAGGTGACACTAAATGAAATATGATACCTCTATAAACTCCATTGCATACATTCTTACAGCAAATGTGCACTGCACATTCAAATTTAAGTTAGTCGTCTGATAATATATCTTACCCAGTTTTTAAGATGTGGAATAGGAAACATTGCCCAAGATGCAAAATAGATTTTTACGAAGCAGATTCAGCTTCAATTTCTTATTGTGAGATGGATTATTTTTCTTTGTTGGAGGTCCTTTCTCTAAGCATGTACAATATTTTTGTTACGTATTCAGTTATCTGAATTTTCGTAAGGTAAAGTCATGCAGATGTATTTTTTTTCCTTTAGTATATTTCCTTTAGTATATTGTTCTGGAGATAAAGCTGTCTTTTTTCAGAATGGTGGTGTTAGTCTGATGCATTTGTGTGGTATCTTCAGACATGGATGGATCTGGCAATATTTCAGACTCTATGGAATTCTTCTCCAAATCCTCCAGAGATGATCAGAGAATGTGCTTGTACAGACTATGCCAAGGTCACACGCAAATAGTGCTAATTTTTCAGTCTATATGTCTGGATTAGACAGGGATTCATTAGATGTAGTCTTATTTTGTAGAATTTATTTGATCTATTTTGTGTACTTATCTGCAAATAATTTATGACCAACTGAAAAAAATTACTTTGAGCCACTAGTGAAAAATTTTTCTCTCACAAGTCTGGTATGTGTTATTTTGCAGGAAACATGTAATGAAAATATGTTATTTTAGTGGACTTCCAAACATTCTTATCCTTTTGGTGCATTGAAGTGTATTTAATACTGAATTCACCTCAGTTGTGATTGTTGCTTGGGTGAACATAGTGAAGACAAGGCAGCTTCCATGATCTTTTTATGACAAGAAACTCTGGTTTTGAGAGTGATGAAATTTTTTTCACTTCCTTTTTCATAGAGTCATGGAATTGCTGAGGTTAGAAAAGACCTTTAAGATCATCAAGTCCAAACATCAACCCAACACTACCACCATGTTCAACATTAGATCATGCCCTCAAGTGCCATATCCACAAAATTTTTGAACGCTTCCAGGATGATGATTCCGCCTCTTCCCTGGGCAGTCTGTTCCAATGCTTTACTGTCCTTTGTGTGATTCCACCCCCCTCCCCTGGTGGAAGTTGAGGCCATTTCTTCTTGTCCTGTCATTTGTTACCTGGGAGAAGAAACTGAAACTCACTACAGAGTCCTTTCAGGTAGTTGTAGAGAGTGAGAAGTCTCCTTCCCCCATCCCCTCTCCCCTGCTTTGCTCCAGGCTAAACACCCCCAGCTCCCTCAGCCACTCCTTGTGCTCCAGACCCTTCACCAGCTCTGTTGCCCTTCTCTGAACTTGGTCCTGCACCTCAATGTCTTTCTTGTCGTGAGGTGCCCAAAACTGAACACAGGACTGGAGGTGTGGCCTCACCAGTGCTGATCACAGGGCGATGATCACTGCCCTGGTCCTGCTGGCCACACTGTTGCTGCTACAGGCCAGGATGCCATTGACCTTCTTGGCCTGACCCCCACCTGGGCACACTTTGGCTCATACTCAGCTGCTGCTGACCAGCACCCCCAGGTCCTTTTCCACTGGGCAGCTTTCCAGCCACTCCTTCCCCAACCTGTAGTGCTGCATGGTGTTGTTGTGACCCAAGGGCAGGACCCAGCACTTCACCTTATTGAAACTCGAACAATTGGCCTCAACCCATTGATCCAGCCTGTCCAGATCCCTCTATAGAGCCTTCCTACCCTCCAACAGCTCAATGCTTGGACTCAACTTCCTGTCATCTGCAAACTTGACTCAAAAGGGTGCACTCGATCCCCTTGTCCAGGGCCCCTCGTCAAGAAGGATGTTAAACAAAGCTAGCCCTGGTACTGAGCCCTGGGGAACACCAACCTGGGGAACATTTGAATAAGTCTAGTGCAAATATAGTGTTGCTGATCTCAACTGGCAAGGTTTGTAGGCCTTTGGTTATTACTCTTGCACTTCACGTGTAAGGATCTGTGCTTCTGCTCAGATCAGTTGGCTAATTGCTGTTCTGGAGGCTGACACTGATTCCAATTCATTGGGTTGCATACAGCAGATGAAGATGCTTCTTTGTTATCACCCTATGGAATATCACGAGACATTGCTTGAAGAAACCCATTTTTGTTTGATTGTCTTACCTAAAACCCTATAATGTGAGTATTTATGACATGCATTGACAGTTGACTTCTACCTTCCTTATAAGAATGCAAATCTCTGCAAATCCATAAATTTCCTTTATACAAGACGTTTGCTTTTGTGTGGAATGGTTTACCCTTATAGAGCATCTTTTCCATCCGAGTGACTTGTCTTTTCAGGTTACATGCACTTTGTTGCACATTCATAGTTTGCATTTTTTTCCTCTAAGCCCTGTAAATTAGGCATTCCTGCTTGTCTGCTCTATAACATGAGATTTATAAGGCTTATTTTTGTCTTTGCCATGCCGTCATACTTTATTTACAATAGAAATATAGCAAGTTATTTCTTCAGATCATATTTTTTTCTGTAAAACTTATGTTTTTTGACTTTGATTCCCATGTATTAACATTTGTCTGCTAAGCCAGCATTAGGTTGTCTTATGGACATACATCACATGATGAGCTGCTGTATTTGAGTAGAAAATATTTGTTTGCTTCTTCTGCACATGGAGTGTATGTTCTGTTTATATATTACAGCGCTTTTTTCTTTTGATATTTTTCGACCATAAATCTTTTCATTGTTAGAGTCCTCAGGAGGCCTGAACAGAAATCAGTTTCCTTATGCTGACAGAAGCATTGATATTTCATGAAGTATTTCTACTCCAGAACAAACTTGAGATCTCCATCTCTTTGCATGATGACTCCTAGGAAACCTCAGTTCAAAAGGTCCTCTAGTCAATATTAAATTATTATATCAGCTTTCCTTATTGTGTGTTCCAATACGTACATGCTGGTAAATTCCTGCAGGTTATCCAGGTGAGGTCTCAACAAATTGCCTTGTCATTGTTTTGGGGATTTTTTTTGTTATAATTAAAACATAATGAATTTTTAGGACAAATTTTCTTTTTATTTAAAAATGAAAGATTCTTATATAAATCACTGGGTAGTTGAACCATCAGTCAGGGAAAAAAATCCACTATAAATTATTAAATATTTTGAATGTCTTCTTTTTTCCATTTGAGATGAATTTATATTACAAGAACTACTTCCCTTTTAGGATATCTTTACAATTTCCAGAAACTGAATTAAATTCTGATTTATTAAATGGAAATTAAGAACAGGTGAATGATAGTAAATCAGTACTTTAGGACCCAGTTCAGCTTAGACAGAGCAGAGAGACCAGGCCACGGGAGTTTGTGGTCGTATCACACAAACCTTGCATATGATGTAGGTTGCTTCTTTTTCTGCTACTCAGATGCTGTGCCCACTCTTATTTTGATCAGCATTTTTTTGCTGTTCAACAAAGAGCAAAGAAACCAGACATTTAACATCCCCTAAAATGATTTTAGACCATACAGCTGTGTTTTTCAGCCTCCATTGGGAAGCAGCTTTTAAATTAGGGATTGTTTAATGGGTTTTTTCTTATAATTTTTTAAAAAGTGCTCTACAGCTAGTCCTACGCGCTCTTCTGTTTTGAAACTGGTGTCTGAGAATGTCTTCCACGTGTGTGTGACACCTTCTCTTATAGTACTAAGCCAGCAGTTTCAGTCACTAAAAAGGATAAAGCATTTTGTTTACATGCCTCTGCAGCAGATCAATGAGATGTTTTCTGCAAGAATAAAAGGGGAAATAACAGGAATAGATTTTGGAAAATGACAGAATTTCATTCAAAGCCCAGTGCTTAATATTTTAAAAAACACATAATATAGCTCATTCACCTTTTCCAGCTTTTGTTTATACACCTGCCTTTAAGCCTGGTCATTTTAATCTTGCAAAAGCTAATGGCCATTGAAAGGGCACGAACTTTCCTTCTTCTTCAATTCAGCTGCTTTTTCTCCATCAGCTCTTTTACCAGTATCAGCATTCACAAGGCTACACCCTGACCTGGATAGCAACAGATCCAGCTCAGAAAGAATTTCCACTTTTACCTGCACAAGGGAAAGCAGTGGGAGTCAACTACTTTGGAGATGAGGAAAGGGTGATTGTCCTTTTTGGATTTTTGCTAGATAAAGAAGCATAATAATTTTAATGGCTGTCTTTTTATTTGCATGTTGCTTTTGGAAGCATATTAGTTCAATACAGTCAGTGCTTGATACTAGCTACTTCCTTCCTTCATGAGATCCTTTGCACTTTGGGGTTTTTTCCTGTTTCTTGAGACATTAGTGGAAATCACATGCTTCCTCTCCATCAAGAAGGAAAATTCAGTCTACATTGTATTTGTGGTACCCTGTATTGTCATTTCCTTCTAATGGCAAACAAGCCCAATGTATTCTTCCTTTCACCTCCCTCCTTACCCCATACTCAGCACTGAAATACTCCAGGAATTATTGCATTTCTGGAGCCTCTGAGTTCTTCTGGTTGTGCACAATATCCATTAGACTACCATCAGCAGGAATAATATTCAACCCAATACATTCTTTACATGTCTGATTATCTAAATGAAGTATATTCCAATGACTGTGTACATAATTGACTAAGAAATTATTTTGTGATCCTTGCCTGAAAAATTCTATATTTTAATGATGTGTCTTGATTTGGGGCTTTTGCACTCCTTAGCTTTCTCCTTGAGCAGAAGTAGTCAAAAATTATGTTGATGGGGTCAGCAAACACAATGCTATCATTGCCCTTGTTTTTTAATTGTGTCAGTACAACTCATCACTCCCTGCTTAAGTTTTGACTTTTAAATTCTTCTGAAAACGTAAACAGGCCAAGCTGTTCACTGTCTCACATCAGTCTTACACAGCTAGCAAGTCAAAAACACTTGATGTTGGTGTTTGTATACAGTGCAGCTTCATAGTAAATATATTTAATCAACTTAAAACCAGAGAACTTTTCTTCCTTCTTCTGTTTTTATTTATTTTGAGTACAAAAGGTGGACACACATCTCTGTATACAGATCTATTGTGCAGTTTACCTATATGTAAGTCCAGTATTTAAGTGCAGTTCATCCTGTACATGTTTATCGGTAGTGGAAATGTTATTACAAAGACTGGATAAGCAATCAAGTCCAGATGCTTCTCTCTCTCTTTAAATCACCTTAAACTGCAGCCAGCAGGAGGATTAACAGCGGTGCTTGTATAGACAAGCAAGTATATGGCAGATGTTAAGATGTTAAGACATCACTGTCTCAAAACATCATGGGCACAAAGAATTGTTTCAAAGGGAAAGAAGTAGAATGACAGGTGTATCTACAATAATACCCTTATTTCCATAAGGCATGCAGTGATTTTTGTTTTCTTTCAGATAGGAGTTTTTACCTTTAAAACTTTCTCTTCTATTCTCAGTAAATCTTTTGGTTTAAAAAACCCAAAAAGACCCTTCACTAAATTCATGTGAATTTGCACAAGCCATTTACAAATACAGACAAATATTTCTTCACTGTGTTGCTGCAATATGAGGCTTTTTATCTTTCTGTGCCCCTTTTGAAAAAATATAGCCTAAGGGCCTTAGACCCCCTAAACAAACCTGAAGATGATCAGGATGGGGTCTATATCCTGACAGGGTGGAGAAATTACACCACAGCCCAGTGTCAGAAAATATGGACAAGGAGATTGGTTCCTCCCCTGTGTCCATGAGTGAACTACGTAAGTAGGAGGGAAGTATGAGAATGCAGGCACAGTTTTCTGTCTGATGTTAGAAAAATGAGAATTCTGTAAATCTTGGTTTCATGGTAGGAAAAATGCTGGCCACTGGTAAATACTGCTTCTTTCTTTTTTTGACTCCGATCTCCCCCCATCATCCCCAGAAAGGAGCATTTGGAGCCTTCCTTACTCCATTCTGTCCTTGAAGAGTGAGGGGAGAAATCTGTCTAAAAACACTGGAAGTCCTGGAGAACAGAGGGAGTGGCTAAGGGCAGTCTTGCAGTGCATACCCAGGAGTGCCAGAAACCTGAATAGTTTGGGAACTCTGTAAGTTTTGAAGGCTGGAGTTTGTAGGCAGACATCCAGATGCAGTTTGGCATGCTCGGTGTTTTTTACAAACACTGACATTGTACAAATGCATGAAAACTACAACTCAGCAGGATGCTGTGATGGGCATTGTACAAACATAATACATGAGTGAGTCTAAAATTATTGCAGTGAAAGCGCCAAGAAAGAAGCAGAGAGATGCAGATATTGGGTATTTGTATAACCCATACCCCAAGCTGTAACACACAGAGCAATGCAGCTGAAACCCTGCTGCTTTCCCTACTTGTTTCAAGAGCTGGTGATTTCTGGTTCTCCAGGGGAGCTGTGAACTGTATGTGGTTACTGTGAAACTTGGAACTGTCTGCAGAAATGATTCACTTGAAAGTACCATCGCAGGGGTTTGTCTCAAAATAATGACATTGTGCATTCATTTTAATATATTACAATACTTAAACTATACTTTAATGCTCACTGTATTAGTACTGGTCCAATTTTAACAGTTGTTGCTGTTATTGTGCTGCTATATTTTATTAAAATATTTATGAAAACATTTATTAAAACATTTTGTTTAGTATCTTATCTATCCAGTGATGCTGTCTTTCTATATTTCAAATCCTCTGAGTAACAGCTTCTTTGTAAGTTCATAATCTTGATGGTCTTGAAGTCAATTTGTCCTCATTCATGAGATCATAATAATTTAAGGATCCCTGCCTCGTTATTTGACTGACTTCTTTTCAGAATATAGATTTTTAAGAGTGAACCAACCTTTGTTACAACTATGGTGTATCTGTAGACTGTAGAAAAAAAGACAAATGTTCTCTGAACAGTCTGCTGTTTTGTTTAGTCTCTGCTCCTCCAATCTTGCCTGGTGAAAGCTTTTTTCTTTGAATACTGTCAAACTTCCTTTAATGTTGATGTTTATGGGAGTTAGACATCGTGTGAATACTCTTTTTGATAAGTAAGTGTAAGGTCTTTTCTATTGTCATCTTTCAAAAGTAGCTATTCTTACAAGTGCATGAGCAAGTTGCAGAAGTGGTGGATGTCAGAAGAAAGACTCATGCCTCAGGGAGGGTATCATCTGGAAGTAAACAAAACAGTGGTGTGTTTCACCTACTGGAAGATAGAATATTATTGTGTGTCTTCTGAGGAGGAAAAAAAAAATACATTTCGTATGTAATATCTTGAAGTATTTATGAATTTATAGCAATGACTTTGAAAAGCAGCTACAGTGATAGAGTGTAGAGGTGTTATGCCTGAGTTTCATTGTGTTACCTAATGAGAACACTCATATATATATATATATAATATTTGAATATCATCTTATCAAACAACTAGAAATTAAGATTTCTTAATGACTTGTTTTGTATGTGCAGAATATCTAGAACAGGATTTAAAATACAGCTTAAGCGAGGGATACTTAAAGAAGTGTACCCAAATTATGATTACTTTTTTTTATTCAACAGGTGGTTAATAGCTCCATTTCCAGGAATCATTTCTTTGAGATCAAATATAGGCTAGAACAATTTTCCTAGCTCTCAGCTAAGGAAAGCTGTGCAAAATAGCTATATTCATAGAACCAGTATCTCCTTAAAAGGTCATCAGTGTCTTTCTGAATTTACAGTAGTCCTTAACGAAAAATCATCTGTTGCCTCCCCACAAAATTTGCCAGTACTTCTTTATATCTATTGAGTTGCTCAGATCTCATTTATTTTTATAACAAACCAGACATGAAATGGCTATCCTTCGTGTATGTGGTGTACTATGCAGAAACAAAGGAGCATGAAAGTGTCATAACTGTACCCATATCAAATTCAAACACAGCAAGTAGCTATGCTTCAAACATAGCTTCAAACACAACAAGCAGGAAAGCCCTCAGAATACCAGCATTGTCCCCAAAACTCAGTGAGTTAAAATCACTGGGAATCTCTTCAACAGCCTGTCGAGATTCATCAGGGTTGGTAGAAACCTAACTTTTGCTTTTCTCCACTGAAATGCTGCTGACTTCACCAGATACAAGAAGCAAGATAAAGCAAACTGAAAGCACTTCCATCCTTCTGAGGGTTCTCTTTCCACTGTCATTGCTTTGTTTAAATAATAAAACACAGTGCTCTACTCTCAGAGTGGCACAGTCTGGGTCATCCAGAGACATTTCTGCTACTGTTACTATTTACTGCCATTCCACATCATTCCTATATAAGTGGAGATTTTATCACTGTTGCAGATACCAGGAGCTCTGTTTGCATGTTTGGTGAAGCAGCCTCCTTTTTAACACCGGCCTTCTTAGAACTGAACTGTGACTTCCTCTTGGGGGGTGTCATCTAAGAGTACTTGCACGTTAATCATAAAGGAAGTCCTTGCTTTCTAGTTTCATGATATAAATGAAGGTTTCTCAGAACTGCATTCAATTTGGAAAGTCATGAAATGGATAAAAACACACTGCTCTTGTTAAAAGCTAGCATATTATGACATATTTTTGACACCTACAGCTTACCTGTGAAAGCTTATTAAATCTTGGACAACAGTAGTGCAACGTCAAGAATTTGAGGTAAATTTTCTGCAAATACAGGAGTGATTCTGTGATTGTGTGATTTTTATTCTAGCAGTCAGCTAAATATTTTACTGTTCGCATACATACAGGTTCATGAAGCAGAGCTATTTTAACACGTGCCCTTTTGTTTTGAGCAGCAAAGAGTTTTCAGCAATATTGAATTTGGGTTTTATTCAAATTTTTAAACAGTCTTTTTGGTGATACTTTGGCTTGAAGGCAAAGCAAAATGGCTTCCTGAGAGCAAAAGGGCTTCCTGAGAATAGAGATTCTATTACTCACATTGCTCTATTTCTTAATTTCAGCAAATGATGAAGCTGATTATTTGTTTTCAGGGAACAAATGTAAATGGCTATGTTTTGAGCTACTTTAGAGATGGAGCATTTGGCTTAAAAGAGAAATTTCAATTTAAATGTATGAACATGAATACTGACTCTCTAACAGATTATCTATTTTTGTGGAAATGGAAAAGGTAATTTAAAAGAATTGACAGAACATAACTAGACTTCAGAATACAAGGGATTGTTTATCATTTTCTACTGCAAGAGAAATATAATTTTTAGCTCAAGTCACAATCCTTCCGATGATTTTTTTTTTAATTAGTTTACCAGAAAGGAGAAAGAAAAAAAAAAAAAGAGAGAGTTATTTGTAATATATCAAATAGCTGAGCAAAAACTTTACATGGTATTGAGCTAACAGGAAGGTGCTTCTAGTCAAATTAAATGTTGGTCGCTTGATTATTCAAAGGTTCCACATTGCATAGAATAAGTAATTATTGAACCAGGACTTAGAACTCTTATTTGTAAATGTGAGTTACTGCCATAGCCATCTGTGGATATGTCAGGAGCAGAAGCTGATAGCAGAGAGAAAGACAGACAGCTTCCATAGAAGCTGTGTACAATCTCATACTGTGGCAATGGCAATTTTGTGTGAGCTGTAAATTCCTGCTTCCCTATTGGTCATTTTCTCTAACCCATATATTTCTTCCCCAGGTATAAACCACTGCCACTATAGCAGGGAAGAATGCTGATTGCTGAAGTTGTTTGAATGGAAAATAAAGGAAACATCCACTCATTATATGCCATGAATTATTCCTTCTATATGCACAAATCTTTCTGTTTCCATCTATCTGAAGAAAGTCTATTTTATTGACTTGTATCCCGTATTACACGTCTCTCTGTTCATTAAACTCAGGCAGAATTGCCAGTGGAATTTAATACAGGAGTACCTATTAATAATCCTCACAATTTAGTTAATTTCTACTAATTTATAACTAGTATTATCCCAACTAATGTCAACCAGACAGAATAATGATATTTTTACAATATTAAATAATTGCAAAACATTATTTCAGTGTTGTTCAGGCTAAGAACTTCATCCGCAAAATATCCAGTCTTTCCATTTCTGCTCTGCTCAGTGTGTGTTCATACCTTCTATGAAGATGGGAAGAAGGACAGGATTTTTCAAGCAAAGCCAGACACATTGTGCCATGCTATGAGCAGCTGTACTGAATCTAGGAGGTCTTGAGGTTTAGTGGAACCAAAAAAGACTACAGCTGTTAATACCATAAATAATCAAACTTCTCACTGGAACTGTTTCACTTTGTACTCTTATTCATTTGCTGTGCTATGTTAGAGCAGCAGGAAAGGTGTTTCAGTCAGGATGTTGAAGTACAAAACCTGAGATCTCTTTATGACTTAGATGGGAAGTATCTTTGTTCTTCTGAATAATTCTTTTGTATATTAAAAAACTGAATTAGGTATGAAATCTGGGATCATCAAAATAAGGCAACTTGCAGTTCATAAGGAAAAAAAAATCACTTCAAAAAGAAGTTGAGGGAAGACTCAGGAAAGGAAAAGCTTTGGAATCCAAATGAAAGGTCTAGAGTAGCCTTTTTGTCTCTGTCAGGGGTACTGGGAAGAAGAATTAGATGTGCAAGTCAATAGTGTGAGGAGAATATACTGAGCATTAGCTCTCTTCCATCTCTGAAAGTCTCAAGGAAAGCAAGGCTATAAGATACTTTTAAAGTCTTTTTTCTAAACTTCATTGGTCCTTTATTCTGGAAATTCTTGCTTCCCCTGCTGTCCCTTTTCTTTTACCCAAAACCTAGTGATGATTTAATTTCCCACAGAAATCAATAGAGGTTTTAGAGAAGGTTAGGACACTTTTTAAAAATTACTAGCTCAGAAATCTTGATGATTTTGTTCCTAATGAAAAAAACCCAAACAGATTTTTCAAAGACACATAGAAACAGGAAAGGTATTTTGTTTCATGAGTGAAAATTAAATCCAGAACCAGATGGAATTAGAAGTGAACTGCTAAAGTGACCTTCATGTGAGTTGAAAGTGTATGCATCTTTTATGATCTCTCATAGCATATAAAACATATAGCAGCCAGCAATACTGGAACACATCCCTCAGTCAGCCCACCTCTTTTCTGCTGATCTCACTCATATCCTGGGGCTTTTTGTGTTTTGTTCAGTTTTAGTTTTTTGGGTTATTTTTGGCAAGACAGGCTGTGCTACGTAAATATTTACGTTTCATTCTCATTCTTTCTTGGCATTCTGAATAACACATACAAAGACTGTGCATCTTCTCAAAATTTTTCCTTTTCTCTCTCTCCAAAGGTCTTTTCTACAGAACCTTTCAGTGAGAGACAGTCTCACAAGTGCTTAGGCATTTGAAATACTGTTTGAAATATCAATTTCCATTTAATAAATGGAGTACTAAGCACTGATTGACTTACAGGCCAGACCGTGTCTGGAAGGCTGCAGATTTTGGATGTAAATGTATGTGAGATGGCTTGATACCTTATTGCTGACTGGTGTCCTCAGAGGACTTTGCAGTAGTATTCTTCCCCTCTCACCAAATGCATGTGCACTGGAGTAACATCTCCTTCTCAGCCACTGAAGGGACGCTGCCTTCCACAGGAACAGCTTTTCTTGGTTGCTCAGGGAGGTAAAGAACATTATCCTAGCTTTAAACTCCTTTTTTTCCACTTTTGAAGAAGCTGGTATCTTATCCCCTGGGACACCAGTGTAGGTTGTAGCACAGTGTTTAATCACCCAGCAGGACAGGCTGAATACCCCTTGCACAGGATTTGAGGAGAGTGAAAGTACTGTGCATATAATCTCCTTTTGTGCATCCACAGGAGCTAGGCTCGAGTGGATTACAACATATCTGGGTGTAGAGTACCCAGAGGATTGCTAAAGCTGCAGTCAGCTGCTCATCAACAGCACTTCTTGTACACATTTCTAGGAATGACTGTTCAGTGTATAAAGGGTTGTTCATAGAAGTTCTACGTTTTCCTTTCTTTCATTTCCTAAACAATGTGGCAAAGCTCTTTGTGAAGTGAATCCTGCTGAAAGTTTGGAGCAGGCAGTGAATCTATAGTACAGATGTCCTAAATAGACTTGGGCATAAAGAGGCTTAAGTTTGAGACCTCTTAACCTGTTGATATTAATCCTATGCATTTAGTAAAGCTAACGTATAGCTTCTCTGCTGGTGAGTACAGGTTGTGTTTGTGAAATTTCTCCTAAATATTGAAATGTATTGTGAGTCTGAACATAGAAAGTGAGGTGCAAGTTTTATGTGTTAAGGCATGTAAGTGTCAGAAAGCAAAGACACATTCTAAACAACATCCTGTCTCTGACTAATGCTTCCACCTTTGTACAACTCTTCAAAGTATCTTGCAGAAGATATAAATTGAAAAGTTTCAGCTTTACCCTGCATAGTAAATGTCTGGCATATTGCAGAAGCATAAACATATGCATGTATAGCAATCATGTCTGACAGAAGAGTGAATGGTACAATTATTTTTCATTATTATCTAATCCTAACTCTTGTTTTCCGTATTATATAGAAAAAAACCCTTTTGGTTAATTATAGTTACTTTTTACTGGATTTAAGTTTCACTTAATATCTCAGTGGTTTTTTCAGTTTTCACTTATGATTTGTGATATCCATGAGCATTTATCTTAATCTCTTCTTCAAAACAGGTAGTTCAGGTGCTCACTCTCATACATAATATGTCTTTTCCATACTTAGTTCAGCTGTATCACAACTGGGGGGTTTGGCATACAGTAAAAACTCTAAGTGAAACTGAGTGAGCCACCTGTGTTTGATCTGTTCCTTAAACTCGACCTTCACTATCCATCCAACATGACTTCTTTTCTTTATAGATTTGACTGACCTTCTCATGCATGTTTATCTGAGTAATTAGGATTTCTTATAAAACTAGTTGGCTGCTTTTTGCCTTTTTTTTTTTTTTTT
>VZTI01004805.1:1023109-1113296 GCA_013397865.1 Struthidea cinerea
TGAAGGGGAGAGCTTTTTTCTTTAGTTGTAGCTGTGTTTTGGTTATGATGCAAATTTGTTTCAGATGCAGTTCAATAATTTTACTCTCTAACTGAAGGTAGGACTCAAGTCATCCCTTGCTAAAGTGTGCAGGTTAATTTTGAATAAGTGCTGTGTATAAAATTTTTCTCTAAGCATTATTGCTTCTGCGTGGGAGGTTTTAGAGTCAGATTCGCAAAGTTCTTGCAACAGGGTTGGAAAAAGCAGTGGAAAAAATTTATGATACATCATTGCTTCTTCCTGCACATAGACTTATGTGATTGAAATGTGTTACGTATAAATTATTTATTCATATTTACTTGTAAAATGGGTGCTCTTCTTTTCTCTCCCCTAGTGTGGGTCATCATCATCAGAAGTAGTGGTGAGGGACTTTCTGTCTTGGAAGCACAGGAAGCAAGTGTTTTCCTGCCTCCTCTGCCTGCCAGGGCAGCAGCATCTGCATGATTTCCCTGAGCTCTCTACCAGCAGCTCGTACTCCAATTTCATATTGCAGTCAACAGCCTTCTGCTCCTCAGGGAGTGCAGCCCTGGCAGTGCAGGCTGCTCAGAAGAGATATGCACGTGTCTCTGTCCTGTCCCCAGCTGGCCCTGGGAGCCCCACTGCTGGCTGCCAGAGCAACAGGCAGCCAGAAGCTGCCAGCACAGCTGCCCTCTGTTCCCAGGAGACCCCCTTCTTCTGGGGCTCCTCAGTGAATCTCCTGACTACACTGTTAATCAGGACCCGATTTTTTTATAACATTCTCTCTCTCCCTGCTTTAGAAAAAAAAGGAACCAAAAATCCATCTGTGTGTGTGCAACATTGCAGATGCTGTTATTTGGGCTCGATGTTCAGATAACATCTCTGTTTTGTTTATCTTTTGCCAGGGTAGCCCATGAGGACATTAGCAGAGATGGTGCTGGAGACACAGCTCCTAAGCCTGTCACTTTCTGTGTCAGTGGAAGCTGCACTGAAGGGACTTGTCAGAAGAGAGCTAGCTCTGCGAATTAGTTTGTAACAGTTGGCTGCTTCAGAAAAAGGGAATCTTCTTCATTGCCAGATCCCACCTCATAAATATTGTATTGCTTTCACTCTCCCTGAGCAGCCAGAGTAGGCATAGTACATCTCTACCCATTTGCACGGTACATCAGAGAGTTTTAATGTCATTATACTGCCTAGAATGGAAGTTGCATTAAAAATGCTTTAGGAATTGGGTTTCCTGCATCTTTTTGATGTTATTGCACTGGAAGGAATGATTGCAATTAGTAACAGCATTAGGGGGAAAGCAAGAACTAATTTTCTTCTTTCACCAGAAATAAATTAAGGGGGTCCTGTGTCTGAAAGAAGTGGCACATGCAGTGGAAAAGCTTACAGAATTTAAGTAGTTCTCAGTTATGTTTGAATACTTGGGCTTAGTTCAACTATATTTCCTATATGAATAAAGGAATAATGTTTTACTCATAATTTAGATAAATGTTTTGTTTGCTGTGTCTGGCAGTGTCTTTTTACGTGGAGATAGAGCACACATTTAACATCTTGTTTCACATCTGTACCAGGACAGAGAGCAGATCTGGTGCCTCCTGGGATTACTAGTTTTTGTGACAGGAGAAATGGAGATAATGAATTTGGAGGATCTGGATTTCTTTAATAATTTGCTGTAATGGCCCCTTCCAAAACTGCTGTGCTTCATTGCAGGAGGTAGGAGGCAATGACCTCTAGAAGAGAAAGAAAATCAAAGCTGATGATTCCCCTAAGAGATTATTCAGATTCTCTGTCTTTACTAACTAAGCAGCGGCTCGTGTAATCTATCTGAACTATTTTTCTCTTAAATAGTACACTGGGGACTGGAAAAGTGGATGTTCTTTGCATACTATTCTCAATCCTACCGCAGACTAAGCACAAAGAGGAGAAAAAAATTCACTCTTTGTCCACCCATTTACACTTTTGGGTCTGGGGGGTTTTTGTTGTTGTTTTGTTCGGTTGGTTTTTTTGCTGTTTTTGGTGTTTTGTTATTTGGTTAGGTTTGTTTGGGTTTTTTACTACAATGTATTTGCTTACATTTAAATATAGGGGACTACTGCTGTCATGGCAAACCTGGAAACTGTGTCGGGTTCAGCTTGCATTTCCCTTGTGATTGCATCAAAGCATGCTCTTCTCCCTCTAAACAGGCTACTAGAGAGTGTTCTTGGCTGCTTCTTGATTCTTTACAAAACTTAGTGTTCTTACCAAGACAAGTTGTTAGTCCTTAGAAATATGTGAAAGAAAACACATACTCAGATAAATACAGCTACAACTTAAATGCAATTAAGTACAGTTGGGAAATACAGTTAACTATTCAAACCAAATTCATATTTGCAGCATATCTTGCGTAAGGAAACAAACTATTTTTGCAATTATAGTTTGTGCTTATTCTAATGTGTGGATCATCTCATGGTGGATAACTTTCAAGCATTTCCCCTTTAAGATAAAGCAAAATATTGAACAGAAATAGTGCTACCACCTGAGAGTCCAATGTATTTTTTGCACAAAAGTCTCCACTTTTATTGCTTTTATGTGCTGTTTTAGCCAATTGTATTTGTTTTCTCCACAGATTTTTTGCCTTTTGGAAGTTTTTACCCAGGAAGTAAAAACTTGTATTTCTTATGCTTAGTGTTAGTCTGAAACCACCTGGTAGGCTGAACCAGATTCATACACACTAACTATGCACGACCCCAGCCTTACTGGTGTTTCTGTATCCATGATGACTTATGCCATGCGTGGATTTCAAACTGTCCCGTGATAAAAACCCTGAATGTCAGACATGTAGAAGGTCTTCTCCCTTATCAGTTACCAGTGGTATTTGGAGAAGTGCATTGATATTTGAATTGCTGCCTTCTTCCAGGGCCACAGACTTTTTTCTTTTCTTCTCTCTGGAGGCATGTGTGTGAGGAATGTCTTGAGCATAGTGAGAAAGAAGTTCTTCACTGTTGGAGATATCTGGGGCTCATCTGGTCCAGCTTCCTGGTAAGGAAAAAAAATTTCAAAATAAGGTCAGATTGCTCAGCTGAGTTGTGAGAACCTTCAAGGAGGTACTGTTTGGGCAATCTGTCCTCATGTTGATGACCCTGACAGGGTATTTTACCTTTGTACATTAGGAATGGTGTTTACTGCTATTTGTGACCACTGTCTCTTGTCCTTTCTCTGTGCCTCTGAGCAAACTCCCACAGTGTTTTCTACAAGTTTCTTTTTGTTGTGGAGCACATCAGTTACCTCTTTAGTAACCTTCTTTAGTCTCCATAAACCACTTCCCTTATGTCCTCCTCATATGTCACATATTCCTGTAACTGAGCTTTTCATGTTCTGCCTAATACTGAAGTTAACTTCCATGGAGCAGATTAATATGAGTATTGCATATCAGGATTCCTTGTTATTACTGATTTAGCTAACCAAATTGTCACAAAGAAACAACATTTATGTAACTAGTAATTACAATTCAGATTCTAAAATGAAAAAAACCCTGGCCCTTATGTTTTCTTAGTTTTCCTCACAGTTTTCAGCTTGTACCCTCCACCTTATGCATAGATGTAATTGCCATGTCTGACTACCCAGCTTCATCGAGTCTATGACCATACCATTCAGTCTTGTTCTGCCTATGATACCTGTGTCACCTAAATTCCCCCCAGAATCAGGCTGAATGGCTGGACCACACAAAAGGCTTGAGTAGTTTTTGTGGACCAGCATGCCCTAAGGCTGCTTCTTTTGAGCACAGGAGTTTGGGTACTGGCAGAGCATTCTGTATCAGTTTATTGGTACAACTGCGATTAGGTCACAGTATTCCTTATGGTTTTTATGATGAGCCAGTGGCAATTCTGCCTAAGACAATAACCTGGTTCACCTTTGAATTACACATGCAGTCTCCCAGGGAAGTGTGTTAACTGTAATTAGAGCAGATCCTGAGCGTACCGTACAGAATTCCACAAGATCTTATATGCAACTTTATTCAATTGACTTTGAATTTGGACGAAGGAAATCATGCCAAAAGTTTCGTGCCAAACCATCCTGAGTTTTAAATTTGCATCAGTTTGTAGACTATATGGAAGGAAACGTGTTCTTTCTTCTGTGGATTCCATCATTTTACCAGGTCACAGACACTCTTATAAGGTAGCCACCAAAAAAACATTCATAATTTTTAGCACTGAGAAGAACAAAAACAGAAATGCCAAGAGTTATAGATTCTGTCTCAAATTCAGTTTGGAGCATTACAGAACTTTCTTCAACAGATGGGTTCTTGTCAGCTACTTCCTATTTTGTTTCCTCTCTTATAGTACCTCTAAATCAGTTTTAGACAAAGTTAATAGTCTTTGAATGTGGTGTGGGTGTGTAACACTTTCTGTGATACAGAAAATGCGATATTTCTGTCTGAGTGTATATATGTATACAATATATATTAAAAAACCATTGTAACAACAGACATGCCTTAGTTGCTGCGAACAGAACATAGCAAAGTGCTAAACACAAGTTTCTTGCTTTCCTTATCTTTCCCTTACCTCCCATGACTCACAGAGCTGGAGAAGTCACTTACGACAGTGTGTACCAACACAAAGCCACCATGGTTTGGCTGTTTGTCTAATTTGTCCTAAAACAACATTGAATAAAATGCTTTCATCCCCAAGCCAAAGTCAGTAGCTCTCTCATGTTTGTGCAGACACGGATTGGTTGATCACTTGGGTCATAATCACAGTCCCAGGAGGAACTGCTGAATTCGTTGTTCTGCCTATAAAGAAAAATCCCAAGCTTTTGAGTTTGGAGATTTCTCCCACTAGATTCAACTCTCAAGGATGACTTAATTGCCTATGCAAAATTTATGACAGCAGAAATTAATTTCCATGTCTGTGCCTCACAGTGATCCTATTCCTTCTTGTGTTTGCAAGATGTGGGAGAAAAAAAAAAAAGGATTTTTTTCACATTGGCTGGCCACATGACATTTGTCTGATTTTTTTAATTCATAAAGACGGTGCTTTTGTGGGAAAAAAAAGGGGAGTAGAAAGAGTTGAACTGTGCCTAAGTTGCTGGTTTTTGAGCTTTTGAGTTGAATTGGTCTAGCTCAATAGACCTAATGCAGCTGAAAATGAGCCATTTCCCTGTTCTAAGCAAGATCTTAAATATGAACTAAAAATCACACAATAAAGAACTGAAAGTTGTTCTTCTAATGAACATTACAGCTAAATCTTACTTTCTTCTATGCTATTTAAAACCAGATGGAAAAAAAAATTCCTTTAATAGATGACAACTACTTTCCAGTAGTGGATCTTCAAAACATACATTGTTTATTTGCTAAGCATGAAGAATGTTTCATAAGGCGTAAAAGCAGTCTGTGCCTCAAAGAACATTTTAATCTAACAACACAGGTGTTGAGTAGGCACAACATGTCAGAGTCCCCAGCAGTAGATAATTGGTATGTTTCATGAAATTTCTAATTAATGTAATTTATTCACTGTTTCTGGGCTGAGTTGAAAAGGTCTTGACTAAATACTCGCTGAGACAAGAGTCCATTTACTTCATTGTATGTAAATATACTTAAGAAGTGTATAGTGTGGTTTCATCTGACATCATCAGATCAATGAGTGACTGAACTACTTTGACTAACAATGCTATTTGAAGTCAAGGAGACTGCCTGTTGGCTTCCTGTAGATACTAATGTTTGGGATACTAATCCAGAATAGAATCTGTCTAACTGCCTTGAAAATCTAGGCTTTGTTAGGCAGGCATGCGAAACCCTTGCAGCTGCAGTCAAGGGAAAGGTGTGTCTTAAATAGCAAAGCTCTCTCTGTGATGTCAAGCATTCTAAAAACAAAAAAACCAGACAACCCCATAATGCTTGCTCTTTTGGGTGGCCAAAATAAAATGCATGTTGGCATGAATCTGTCTCTGGCAGACAGATCATGCAACTGCTGGTTTCACAAGTCTTGTGAAAATTGATTGTCTGTGAAGCTCTCAGACACCAGCAAAGATAGTTGCAAAAAATCATTAGCATAGACTGTTTCTCATTCTTGTCTTATGCAAGAGAGAAGAAAATGGATATCTACTGATTTCCATAAACAGTTCTTGTGCATATAACTGAGAAATTGTGTGTGCTAAAAGGCAGAATTTTCCTGTAACTGGAACTTGCCGATAGTTACTTTTAAAATTCCATTGCGATTTCATGATGAAAAGTTATTCATTGCGTTGTCCTACTGATGTATGAAAAACTATCTTTGGCTGCAGGTGTAGAATTGTCTTCTGACTTTCTCACTTGAAAATTTTAGAACTCTAAAAATTAGAAGTAGGAGAAGTAGCTTCAAAAGGATACTGAAAACGAGCAGCAAGTGGTGGCTGGCAGGGGTGGGGCAGACTCTCTTCCATGCACTAAGGAGGTACTGTCAGTGCAGCTTCTCCATGCTTGAGCTCAGAGCACAGGATGGTGGAGGTGGGACCTGGATTACTGCTTCAGATAAAAAAAAAAAATTAAAAAAAAAAAAATAGTACCAGGAAGTGGATTGAGTTGTATCCACCCCACCAAGACTAAGTAAATGTTTTTCCACATATATGTCAGTGCTATTCTGGGTTCTCACCTTGCTCTCCTCGTCCAGATTCATACCACAGTGAAACTGCTGCAATAGTGGGAACACTTTCATCCAGCATGAAGGAGGCAGCACCGTGTCAGTACAAACTCACAAGTGATTGGCATTGAGGGGGATGATAAACACATGCATAAGGCTTGTTCTGAATGCATGAGAGTTGATGGATCTGGTATTGGCCAGTGGATTTTATAATGTAATACAGGAGTTCACCCACAAGACAAGTAAATTCTTTAGTTTAAGTAGTGGAAATGCAGCCCCCTTAGGCCGTGCCAGAATACTTGCCTTCTCAGTGTGGGAAAGGAGAAAGTGCCTAATATGCTAATTATGTGTACTTTTTTCTACTTTTTTTTGTTCTTTTTGTGGCTTTTTATGATGAAGGTGATGGCAATAATCAGTTTTTCCTTCGAACAAAATACTGCTTTTTGTGGCTCTTTAGAGCTCTAAACAAAACAATCAATGAATTTTTTTTTCCTTCCTGAAAATATAAGATACTAGCCTTCAGAAATAATGAAATATCTTCTAAAATTTACTTTTTTAATAGGAAATAATTTTGTGCTTAAACATTTTGTTGTTTATTCAAAGGGAGTTAAAAGTATTTTGCTTTATGTAAAGCCATTTTTTATTACATTCTTGATAGTATTAAAATAATCTGTAAGCAGCAGTAAATTAATTAGGTTTTATTTTAGCACCATGTTAAGCCAGTACTTGTGAATCAAAATCTTTATACACGCTCTGATCCTGCTTCTTTTCCAGTTCTGTTTTCATGCCTCCTACTAGCATCAAATAAAAAAAAATCCAAATTGAGACAGCCCATTTAGAGGCTGGCAGTGAAATATAATTCGCTAAATACTGATGTATTCATGTGTAGAAACAGCAAATGTGTTTATGTCTCCTCCCATAGCCTATGAATTCATTTCTGAACCCAACTTAGCAGTTTAGTTCATGTCACATCTCAGTTTCTTGCTTAGATTTTAGCACACTGAGGAGCTTTCTGATGATATGTTTATAGCTTTCTCATTTCCTCAATTGGTAGGTATATAATAATTATTTAAAATTAAATTTCATGGTACCACCACAACCATTAAGTTCTCAAGTCAAAACATATGGCAGATCTCATCTTGTGCTCAGTCAGGAGAGGGGAGGTGAGACTGTTAGCAAATAGAAGATAGCACATATGCAGGTAAATTTTTTTTATGATGGACAGTTATCAAACACAAAGTTTGGTTTCATTTAGAGCTGTACAAGGGGTACTTAGCACTCAGATTCCCTTTATTTCAATGAAGTAGTATTTTTATGTGGAGAAGATGTGATGTCTTCAAGCTGACACGCAAGTTTAACGTGGAGGTGTGATCCAGTGCAGAAGTCTCATGTAAAGTTTGAGGCTACTGCCTCAGTAGACTATCCTTGTGTCTGAGTTATCTGCTTGACATCACAACACATGCATAAACAAACAAGTTTTACAGCCAGTTTGAAATAATTCTGATGTTTTCTGTGGATATGTCTGTGTCAAGGTATCTCATGATCAGGTCTATAGGGACACAGAAATAGGACACGTGCCTTGGAATGCTTGGTTTGACTGGGGGCACTGGCTTTTCGTGTTGTCCACTCAGTGGGATCCTGTAGAAGCTAGAAAACATGTATGAAGGCAGTAACCGCACTATCTATGGCAGTACTCTGCAGCTTCTACTGTTTCTTCTTTATAGATGATAAGGAATTTATCTTTTTTTTGTTTGGTTGGTTTTTTTTGGTTGAGGTTTTTTTATTTGGTCTATTTGTTTCTTTTGGATTTGGGTGGGGTTTTTTTTTTTGTTGTTATTGTTGCTTCCAGTGTAGAATTAGCAAGCAAATCTCATTGCCCATGAGTTTGAAAATTCAAACTGACAAAATTTACATATGTTCTCCATGGAAACCTGCCATTACAGGAAATCGCTGCTGTTCTATGAGAAAGAAGAACAATGTTTTGGCTGATTTTAGAAAAAAGAAGCTGGTCAAACTATTAGTGATAAACAGACCATTCAATCAAGTTGGACTTTTGTGTACATATATTTTTATAGGTAAGATAATTATTTGCATTTATCAAGTGCAGTGACTGTACCAGGGCAGATAACATCAGCTAGGAGACTGCTTACTAATGTTGCATAGGAAATTATCATTTTAGACACATAATGGGATTTCTGTACTTTGAGAGAAGAGAAAGTGAATAAACAGGAAATGGAGAAGTTTAAACTATGGAGCCTTTCATTCACAGAAGACCAGTGTGAATAAGATATATTAATATTTTCATATCAGAGCCAGCTTTGAGACATCTCTGTCAGAAAAAGTAGGGCTGGTAGTGTTTTCGAAAGAAATTTAAACAGAATTTTCTGTGGAAATGAGACATACAAGGTAAGAGACTTATTTGTTTGTTATTTCTGTACGTTAGGTCTGTAACAAAAAGAGTAGTTAGTTCCACCTGTTTTCCTTAACCTCTGGCTTCCTGCCCATTTTTCATGGTTCTAGTTCCAATGAGTTTGGTCACTTACCCTACAGAATGTTTCCCACTGACTGGGGTGTTTAACCCAGTCACCACCACCACTACTGAATAGTACTTGCCGGGTGTTTGCTAGGAAAGGCTTGGTCATATTTTGGGCCACGGTTAATTGCTTATAGTAAACATACTGCTCAATGCGTTTGACATCAAATGCTGAAGGACAACGCTGACTATTTGGGAAGCAAGGTGCTACCATCGTTAGGGTTTTGTCTTCATATGTGGTACATCTCTTGATTTTCCTAAATGAGCTGTGAGCTTTTGACACAAAGGAAACTATTATGGAGTTGTGGCTTCATATCCTTTGTTTTGCTTGTTGATAATAAATGTTGATGCTTGTTGATGCTTCTTGCATGCAGAGGGCAGTATGCGGGAAGATCTGTGATTCTAACAGACTGATACTGTTGGATTCAGTTTTGCTGTAAATGGCTGCAGTGCTCTCAAAAGCCTTTTCCGTTTTACAATACTGAGAGAAAGCAAGGGGAAAAAGTTGTCTTCATGTACATTTTCCAAGGATAGAGCAGGCCCCCATGATGAGTGGTTTCCATGTCAGCTGCTTGGCATGTAGACTTGCCATGCCCACAGATGCATGCAGAATAGCGTCCCTTGCCCAAGGGAAGAGTTGGAAATGGGGTTTAATGAGAAGACAAGGCAGAGCACGCTGATCAGGCACGGTCCATGTCAGTAAGTGTCCTGAACACGCCTGTTTGTGCATGAGTGGTCCCTTTCACCCCCTTGTTTTTTGCATGCTCTTTTGGCTCTCCTCCATGTTTATTTCCGCCCCCACCCAACATGGTCCCTCCTGGTTCTTCTGCTGAACATCCCATAATAAATCTTTTACAAACCTAAAACATTCTTCCGAACGTGAAGTCCCATGGATGTCTTGGCCACAGCCCCACAAGCCGATGTGAGGATGCAGTGACAATGGATGTCAGGATTGCTGGTGGGGCAGGCTGCTCTCATGTTAGGATCCCAGTCAGGAGGGGCCATCAGGGATCCCCACCTGATTTTTCCTTGTCTTCTTTGTGTTTGTGGAGAACAGCTACAGAAACAAAATCTGGATTCTTCAGAAAAATCCATTTCATTGAAAACCCAGCTAAATAATGGACTACTAGCATGCAAGGTGCTCTAAAAATATGTGAGAACTAGGGCTTGAGGAAGAGAGGGATGTGGTTTTTTGATATTGCAAGGGCTGGCTCCTGCTTAGGGACCACCTGCAGCTGATTTGCCATCCAAGACCCACCTGAAACAGAGGGCCCCAGCATAATGGGAAATCTCTCAGAGAAATTTTCTCCGAGAAGTTCTCCAGTTAGGTCCAGTAAGTAAGTGTTGGTAAATCTTACAAAAATTCTACGTTGGCATTGTGACTGTTATGTTTTCAACACAATTTAGTGAAATGACTGAATTGAATATGATAGTGATTTTGATTTTCAATGGTTAAATGAATATTTGATGACCATCAAATCTAAAAAAGAACCCCATTAGCATTATTTCATTAAATACTATGCTTCTGGTTGTAAATATTTACCTTTACTAAAAGTTGGATTCTCTGCTGTCCAAAAATGCATATTACTTTTAGGAAAGTACAGTAGTATAGTACTGACAAGAGTACTGAGAGTCCTGAAAAGTACTTCTGTAGTAGTAGTGGTAGGGTAGTTTTTGGTTACACATAAGCAGGGTTTTATTGTGTGGATGGTGAGGCATTGGCATGGGTTGCCCAGAGAAATCGTGAACGCCCCATCCCTGGAAGTGTTCCAGCCCAGGTTGGATGGGGCTTTGAGAAGCATAGTCTTAGAGGAAAGTGTCCCTGCACTTGGCAGGGAGGTTGGAGTTAGAGGAACTCCAACGTGCCTTTCAACCCAAACCCTTCTGTAATTCTATACTATAATACAATATACTACCATAGTATTTTAAAAATTACATTTATTTCCTAAATTATGTATGTGTTGTTGACAATATTTTCAGAGTGCTTCTCAGACACAGGTCTTCTGTTTTATTAGTTCTTAACATCTCCTAGGGATAAAAAAAAGAGTGGTTTCATTTCACTAATGATTTGCAGATTCGGAAACTGAGGCAAAGTCCTAGAATAATCATCTAGGTATGATTATTCAGGAATTTGCTGGCAGAGCAGCAGTTTAAACCTTCAACCATCCCTCTCAAGGTTCAGCCATGCTGTATCTTAGACACAATGACAGAAACACCCAGAATTTCCTTTTGCCAGAAACACAGTTAATTTAACATGGTTTAAGTCGAGAGTGACATCCAGTGGTCAGACCTATTTTATTTCCAACTCTTCAATCCTCTGGGCAAGAAGGAGTAATCCAAGTATAGACCAGACTGATTTAGCCCTTTTATTTTTTTTTTCCTCAGCATCTTCTGTGGAAAAACAGATCTTGAAAAATGTGTGTTGCTCAAAAAACTGTTAAGTGTCTGTGAAACCATTTTGGCATCAGGACTGCTTTGAAATTCCTTGGTTGCAATTATTGCTTTATGTCTCTGCTGATTATAATTTATAGATTGTGTTTTTGGATTGATGATCAAAGCCTCACAGGGCTAAGAGCCGTCTACCGGCTGTGTCAGACCTGCTGAAAGCTTGCAGAATGAGATGTGTAAGTGTGTGTCTGTGCACATCTTTATGTGCATATTCTAGAAGTGATCTTGGATGCTTTCCTCTTTCCATTTTATTATACACTTTAGAAGCAAAAATTTCCCTAAGGGATACTGAAACATGACCACATATATCCACAATAAATCCGCTCTGCTGTGAGCGTAGTGTCTAAACCCTTTCAGGAGTGTCTCATGGAATGGCCACCCATAAAGACAGAGTAGAAACATAGTTCTACTATGTCAAATAGGCTATTTATTCCTTTAAATGTCATTAAATACTGCTTTCTTTTAATCAGATCTAGTCATTGCTGTGTGTATCTCCTAAGACCTCAGTGGCTTTTCCCTTATCAAAAGGAGAAGATCTCCACAGATCACATATGCAGCAAAAGCTGCTTATAAAATAATGTTAAAATGAGGCAAAGTGAGGACAACAGGGGAACACAGGGGAGATAGGACTTAGAAAAAATGCTGTGTTACACATGGATAATAATCTTGGATCTCTTGGGAGTAAACTGATGACTGAAAATGTACATGGTAAGAGAGGAAACTGTTATAGAAGTGAAAAATAGGAACTCTGGTGTGTTTAAACAAGAGAAAACCTGGTATTATCTCTGCCAATGAAACATCACCAACCTGTGTATTCTCAATATGACAGTTACATATCATGCCTTTTTTATTCTTTGTCCCACAGCTGCTAATTAATGTGTAATTCAGTGCCCATTACCAGGCTGACCCTAGGAACTCAACTGATAGGTATTCCTGTTAAAGAAACTATTTGTCAAGTTTATCATTCACTTTGTATCTAGTCAATTAACATGGGGTCAGTCAATGAACTAGGTCTGGACTAAAAGATAGCTGAGTCAAATTATTTAAATGGGCTGTTTTATTCTAGCAACTAAGAGTCTGGTCTGAAATGAAATTACATTTCAGAGAGGTGACATATGAATTTATTTTAAGAAATGAGGTATCTCTGTTTAAGACATTACTTTCCTAAAAATTTACCGGTTTCATTAGATGTACAGAAGAGCATTTTTCTAGGCAAGACTAGCAGATAAATATCATAAATTTAATTTTTACTGTAGCAGTGAAATTAAACTTCATATAAACAGAAGTGTAAGCTTGGACACCCATGTTACTAATGTATCTAAATTCATATTCAGAGTGTGCAGTTAAGGTATTTGTGTAGTTTGTTTCCTAGAGTTCTATGGGGGTTTTCACACTTCTTTTTTTTCCCAACTTAATTTAAAGGAATTGATTTTTGGTTGTCTTCAGAACATCTGGAGGGTCAATTTTCTTTTCCTGTTTTGGGTAAGCTGCCTTTTCAGCAAGTCAAGCAATGGCTATTTCAAATTAATTTTGAATATTAAATTTGCGTATCTGTTGGTTTACTATCTTTTGGGCTGGTAAAATGTCCACAATAGTTATAACAAAAATTATTGCCTTCTGTATGGGTGCATTAAAATAATAGATCTGTATTTCTCAGCATGCTTTACCAGTTATTTCCTCTTACATGTATGCCTAGAAAAATCAGTGCCCTTATTTTTGGAGGGAGCTAATGCCCTCGGGAAAGTACAAAAAACAATTTTAGTCTGCTGTTTTTGTCATACAGAAAATTGAAAAACATCACATGGTAAGCACTGATTATTATTTCTGACTGCAAGCCCAATCTAATCTTCCAGACTAAAATTTTTTATCATTGCATTTTGTGGCAAAATAGTCATGTTTCATTTAAGACAGTAATAATGTAAGCCTAATAATTGCAATGACAGAAATGTAGTGTTGCATGCAATGTTCTGCATTCACAGAGAACCTTTTACTCTGAAAAATGTCAGTGCATTTTCCACACTAAGTATGTACTAAGGCCATATTCATCACTGGAAGGGGAAAATACCCATCATCTGTCATTACTAGCACAAATCAAAAGTCAAGTCACGAAAGCTGTGCAAAATACGTAGGGTCTTATTACTGAGGGTGACGACATGGAATTACATTGTATGGCATGTTGCATTGCTGAGGAAGTGATGTTTGACGTAGGAGTGCTAAGTAAATAAAGTGTCACTAAATAAATAAAAATATAATAGACTTTTTTAATGTTTGGGATGAGTGAACATAGGATTTCATGGTGAGACTAATAATTTCATGATTAATCTTAAGCAAAGGCATTAGTTATGCACAATGTGAACTCAACATTCTTTGGGCTGGATATTATGCACTGAAAATCAATGGAGTATATTCAAAGCCTTCCTTTCTAGAACTGACATTGTCTTTCACCATCAGGTAGAGAGGCTTAAAAATTCCAACTGATACACAGGTAAATAATTGCACCTTCTTGGTGAGCTAGTTGTTATTGCTTCCAATGCCGAAAATAGCAATCCAGGCAAAGCTTGAATTTAAAGCTATTGCTTTCTTCACTTGGTGTGGGCAAAGTCAAGTACAGAAGGCAAAGTGTAACTGCATGGACATGCAAAGTTTTCCTTTGTGCAGCTGAAACTCCTCAGGTTCACTATTCTTGCTTTTCATTTAAGCCTCAAAAGGATAAAACATCCCCTGCCCTTTCAGCTTACTCACTCCCTTTCAGCTTATTCACTCCCTCAGGAGGTCCATCTTTGCCTGCCTGAATTCCTCATGTAACAGTCTTCTCCAGCACATCTCTACTAAGGTTAACTATATAGCTGATTTTACTTCTCCAGTGACTTTCTAATCTCGCTTCAGCTTCCATAACCACACTCAAGTGGCTTTACAGAAGTAGCTGTGATACTGTTTACTTTTCTTCATTATTCATCTGAAGTGGTTTGGGTTGTGTTTGTGGGAGTGTGGAGTGTAGAGATGCTGGTTTCTTATGGCTCAAATCACTTAAGTCATGAGCTTATATAAAAGTGGAGGAGGAGTAAAGGGACAATTACATGTTGGGTAAAGCTTAAGTTGTACAACCAGCAGCCTCCTGCATAATGCATAGGAGCTGTCAGGATGGGATCCTTCAATGGACTCTGTGGTAACTGGGACTCTGCTCTATACATTCTTATTTGCATGCATTGCATGCTGCAGTGGTGATGTAAGATGGAGAGGTAAAACAATCACTCATTTATTAGGACCATAATGAAATCCTCTTATCATCTAGCTGTATTAGGTTTGCGTGGCAGGATTCTTGTAGCAGGGCAGCTGGTGGGGTGGCTGCTGTGAGAGGATGCTGGAAGCCTTCCCCCTGTGCCCTAGAGTCAGTGCCAACTGGCTCCAAGACAGACCCACAGCTGGCCAAGGCAGAGCCCATCAAAGACAGTGGTAGCACCTCTGGCATCATGTGTTTAAGAAGAAAAAATACGGCCGCGCAACAGCAGCTAGAGGAGAAGAATGAGAATACGGGAGGGAAAGAACTCTGCAGGCACCCAGGTCAGTGGAGAAGGACAAACAGAGACTTCCCTTCAGCCCATGGTGCAGGCCACAGTGAGGCAGCTGTGACCCTGCAGCCCATGGAGGTCCATGGTGAAGTGGAGGACCTCCCAGTGGAGCAGCGGGGTGCCTCAGGAAGGCTGTGATCGGTGGGAGGCTCGTGATGGGGCAGGCTCCTGGCAGGACTTGTGCTCCTGCAGAGAGAGGAGCCCATGCTGGAGCAGGTTCTCTGGCAGGACTTGTGACCCCATGGGGGACCCATGCTGGAGCAGGCTGTGCCTGAAGGACTGACCCCATGGAAGGAGATCCACGCTGGGGCAGTTTGGGGAAAACTGCAGCCCGTGGGAAGGACTCCCACTTCAGACGTTCGTGGAGGACTGTCTCCTGTGGGAGGAACCCCATGCTGGAACAGGGAAAGAGTGTGAGGAGTCCTCCACCTGAGGAAGAAGGAGCAGCAGTCACAATGATGAAGTGACTACAGCCCTTTCCACGTCTCTTTGTGCCACTGGGGGCAGGAGGTGGAGAAAACTGGGAGTGAAATTTAGCCTGGGACAAAAGGAAAGGTGGGGGGAAGGTTGTTGAAGTTTTATTTTAAATTCTCAGTGTCCTACTCTGATTTGTGTAAATATATTTGATTAATTTCCCCAAGGTGAGTCTGTTTTGCCCCAATGGTAATTGGTGACTGATCTCTCCTGGTCCTTGTCTTGCCCCATGAGCATTTTGCTACATTTTTTCTCTCCTGCCCGGCTGAGGAGGGGAGGGTGATAGAGCAGCTTGGTGGGCACTCGGCTTCCAGCCAGGGCCAAACACTGCATTAGCGAAAAAGGAAAACAGAGCATCTGTTTCTGACACATTCTTTGTATAATGATGCTGAAGGCCCTGGATAGATGCCTACTCTTCTCCCAAGAAGTTGTTTGTATCTGAGCTTGTGTTACATAGCTGAAGAAAAAACAAATCACTGCATTTGCTAATTAGTTCCTCCATACAAATAAATAAGAATGAAATATAAAGAGTTAAATTAGTTGTGAAATAAACAGAGATGGTTCCATTCTTAAATAGTTAATCAGGGATTATATTAGCTTTCAAAAAATCAGAAGTATGATCTGGAGTCCTCTTAATTACCCTTTTCCTCAAATATACATATGCTAGTCACAAGAAACCTTAAATTTTATTCTAGTAATTTTATGTCAGATTAACAATGAAGGCAGAGAAGAGGCATAATCAAAGGCTGTAGTTCTTGTGACCTAGGGAAGGGATGAGAGACAGTGCACAGCTTTTGTTCCACTCATTAATGGAATGTTATTAGTTACTACAATTTGAGAAAGAAATCACTACAATAGCATCTTACATCTAAAATGAGTTATTCAGTGTGGGGAGTGTGCAGTCACCTTTTAACAAATGGTCAAATTTGAAGGACAGTCTTGCCACAATTGTCAAAAAACTTCCAGCACTTCTGCTGTAAAATGATTTCCTTTCATCAATAGTATTTCTGCTGGAAATCTCTGAGTAATGTCAAGAGGGTAAGCAGTGCTTAGTAAAAATGAAAATTAGGAGACATGATTTGTACTGAAAAGAAGATTAGTGTGGTGATATTGCAAATGTTTGAAGTGTTGCATTGCATATACAGATAAATAAATTACCTCTCTTCCTTCCAGTTTAATCATTTTAGTTCCATCTGAGATAACAGCGTGTTATTTGCTGTGGTGTTATTACACTGATCTCGTTGCAACTGCTTATTTACCAGTTTTATTTTGGCTCTGGAGGAAGTAATGGACTTCAGCATAGAAAATGGTTTCTCTGGACATAGATATCTCATCAGTTAATATAGATGTGACTCCTCTGAAGTAGATCTGATCCTGCTTTAGTCTTTGCATAATCAGTTTTAGCCTGTTTTGAGGCCGTGTGTAGGCAGTCTCCTGAGGTCCCTGTAACCTGGTGGACTCTGTGATATGACAGTGTTAAAGCAAGAACACAGTGGTTACACCACTGCTGGCTACTGCTTTACCCTAGGTCTGTTGTGGCCAGGCTCACCTCATCTCTTCATGCAAGCACAAGAGCTCTTTGATACATCTCTTCTGTATTTGTTACCCATCAGTGCACAAATGTGCAACTACTGAAGCTAGATGCAAATGAGTACTGAGATGTTTGTTGGAGCAGGAGCACAAACGCAGTACTGAAAACAAAAGTAGAGAATGCCCAGTGAAGTTAAACAGATCAGTTCGGTCATGAAGAAGTACACGTTGCATATCCAAGCCAGATTTTGTCCTTGTCTTTGTAAATAGTTATTACGATATCTGTATGGCAATTTTGAATAAAGTAAGTTGGGATTTTTTGCATGTTTTATTTAAAAAATATTTTCACTTGAGCTTGCAGATAGTGATCATGTTTTAGTGGGGGAATTATTTCATATTTCCTTCATCCTATTTTCTTCAAATTTCATTCAAGACATTCCAATATTTCTTCTCTGGAATAAAAAGCCAAGAATAATATATATGTTTTTAAATTGACAGGACCATGAAAAAGCCTCAACTTTTATCCACTTATAAAATAGGGTGTATTTGTGATACTTTATAAAATTGCATTCCTATGACTAGTACAGATCAGTTTGTTATTGTTTTCCACGTACCATACAATATGTACAGCCGTGTGCGGAGTTATATATGAATATTTCTTTACAAATTTAGGAAAAACTTGGGAAGCATTTATATGACTTGTCACCTCTCCTACCTCAACATTTTTAATTAGGATAATTAACTAGCTAACATGAATTTTATTTGTCCCCTCATGAAGATTACTAATTCTTAATATTTTTAACTGAGTAACAATGTTTAACAAAAGGTTATGCTTTCTGATGTCACCAGTTAATTAATCTTATCAGTTAATTAACTGCTCTGCTTGGTGTTTAATGAAATTCAACATTTTAGTAAGGAATAAATTACCATTGCTCAGCTTATGTAGATATGTTATTTCAGGGACAAGTATTAAAAAAAAAAAAAAATTGCTCTTAGTTTTTTATCTGTGGGTTTACATATGGAAGCTATTTCTGTGCTTATATCTGAAGCATGGGCCAGGTCTTTTTGAGGCTTTTTCAACATGACAGGTGAAACTGATATTTGATTCTTCTTCAGATCCCCTTAAAATCAGCCATAAGATCAGCCCCAGCTGGAGGGGGGCAGTTCTCCTACCGGCCTGTGGGTGAGCACCAGCCCCAGCTGGCAGCTGCAGCAGTGGGGATCAACTCACAGCATGCCTGGCTCGCCAGCTGGGGGAAGAAACGGGTCAGCCCTGGCTTTAAGACCCTGTTAGTACCATCACACTGGCCGTGGTACCACCTGGTTCTGATGAAGCAGAATTCACAGCACATGAGTGATGCTGTTGAAGCTGTTTCCTCTCAAATTTTAGTGTTTTATTTGGCAAAGTTTTCAGATTCTTCCGGCTATTTTATGCATAAATTCCTGTAGCAGGTTTGTTTGCCAACGTGTCAGAATTCACTGACAATGCTGAATTTCTGGTGCACATTTCTTGCGCTGCTAAAAGCTCTGAGGTTATTTCCCATGGAAGTAATGGACTTGTATGCCTTCAAGTGTGCTGGCTGTCCTTAACCAGCTCCCTGATGAGTTTAATGGCATGAATGAGAAGTTTAGAACCAATAAAAAATTTTGAACCAAGAACAAGGTTGTTAGTTGATTTAGAAAAGTACAGATACTACTTCTATTTATGTGATGTGGGATGAATTACCTGAAGTCTACAAATTTCAGGTAAACAAATGGCTTGTGACTTTGGAGTGAGAAAAAGTGTAGTTACTGCAGTGATTCTTAGGAAGCCTGCCTGATTGTTAGTTTCTCTCTCTCTCTGCCCCCTTCACTCCTGCTCTTTCTTTCTTTCTCTTTCTCTCTTTCTCTCTCTTTTTCTCCCTCTCTTTCTCCCTCCTTTTTCTTCTTTCCTTCTTCCCTTCATCCTTTCTTTCTTTTTTGTGTGTTTCTGGATTGCAGAGGCATTTTGAATGTGTGTGTATGTGTTGATGGGTCTTTACAAATCCATGTGTCACTAATTCCATTACTTCGTGAAGTGTGAAGGAAACAATCCTTTTAAAAAAAGATCTGATGCATTCAGGAGAAACCTTCATCCTAGCAGTCCACTTTGTGTAGCACACACCATATTGGCACATGCAGGTGTTCTCGAAAAGGCACAGTGCTAGACAGGAAGGCTACACTTGAAGGAACAAATAAAAATTGGAATGAGGCTATTCCAAAACCTGATGACCTGACTCTGTGGCTTGCTCCTTATTGTCTGCCCTACTCTTCTTTCTTAACCAAAAGGGGCTCTATGATCCTCCTTCAAAAAAGCCTTTTACTATTTCTTAGCTTATTCTTAGCTGTTTTAGAGCTCAGGATTAATTATTGCCGGGTGGTAAGGCTTTTAGGAGTAATACAAGTCCAAGCCTCTCTTACGTTTCAGTAAGTATTTTGGTATGAATACATCACACTTGAGGGACTGTGTTGTCAGTCCCACAGTTTACAGTGTATTGTAGCAACTTCTCAGGTGAAATAGGCAAAAAAACTCTAAGCAATAAGATTATATGAAAAACTGAGTTGGAGATAAAAAACAGATCACAGGTCAGCAATCCCAGTAAGTTGAAGGAGAACATTAGACCTTTGTGCAAGGAGCGTGTGGGTGGAGTCAGAACCAGCATCAAGATCTCTTGATTTCTACAGCACTATGCTAATTGGCCAAGGTATAAAACCTTTGAATGTCTGCAAGAAGAATATTCTGTGTGAGAATGATAAGTAGCAGCAGATACAAAAGGAAAATATATTACAAGTAGGACAAGTATAATATTATTTTTCTTTATTTACCCCTCAAGCTTATGATAGACAGCAGCTTAAAAGGTCAGTCAGGACCATCTTCCAGAACAGTGTTGTTTAGATAACTTTGCTTAGAGACATTCATGGTCTCTTTCATTAAATTATAATTTTATTAACCTTTTAACTCATCCATCTTTAATTATTTCCCTTAACATACTGTATCAAAGTGGTTTACAGTTTAAATAATACTCCAGCTGAAGGAGGTTTTTGTTTTCCACTTGCACTGAAATTATTAATTTTTAACTGCTTTTATGAGAAATAGGGAATTACCATCCCTGGGTCCTCTCAACAATGTTCACAAAATAATATTTTTGGGGTTTATCTTTTTTTCCCTCTCCCCTCCTTACTTGGGGGAATTGTCTTGTCTTTTCCACTGTGTAGTACTATAAAAGTATTTCATACCTGTAGTCATCTTTGTTGTAATTCTCTATTTTTTTATTATGGTACTATATATTTCTTCAAATCCACTAATTAGAGCTATATAACTTTTTATGTTTTGTACTCAGATTCTTTCCCTATAACTTGTAAGATTCTATTTGACTTGCTGATGATACTTGTTTTCTGGAATGACCGAGTCAGAGGCCGCACTTGTGCTTTCCATCTTATTACCAGTTTATTCAATGTCGCAGGAAATCTGTACTTCCTAGATGTCTTTAGGAAATGTGTCATCAAAATAATTCTGTGTGGTGTACCATCCCATTTCCAGGTCATTTTACAGCAGGTTTTGCAGTGCCTTTACCCTTTTCCACACTGTGGAGTCTGCTTAATACCTCGACACTGGTGGGTGTGGAGACTCCCTTCCGTGGTGTGGTGGCTTCGCAGCAGACTTGTTACAACTCCCCGCAGTATTCCTATCCGCTCACCCACCCGCTCACTGAATCTGTCACAGAACTCTACTCCATATTTTTGAGACACTTTTATCTGCAGCGCTGTATTGATTACTCTCCAATAGAGTGTCTTCATCCTTTTGCTTTCTGCATTTCATCATTATACTTTCCCCTAGTTGCCTTGGTACAGATCACAAACACACCAGTCTTGACTTTTCATATAATTGCCAGGCATAATTTTATAATCTTCTGTTGTCAGCACTGGGCCAGGATTTTACTCACTGATCATTATGTCAGAGAGACTCACGGTACCAGTTTATAATATATGGGAAATAAAATATCCGATACGATATATAAAAGATGTTTGTTTTACTGGAGTAATACTTGGTGATTTATTTCCTTTGGCTATCTTAGCTGTCAGTTTTGTTTCATTAATTATTGTTACGTCAAATGCCACAATAGCCAACAATTCACACTCTACACATCCCTCTCAATATGACACATGGAAGTTTGATATTAAAAAAAAATAAGAATAATGAATGCAGATTAGAATTTTCTCTGTTTATTTAATATCAGTGGTGCTTTGCATCAAAACCTTTGGCTTATGAACAGACAGGAGATAACAAAAAGATACGAGCATTTCCAGGAGGCTGGGATGCAACTTTTTAATGAAGGAAGCAGCAGTATGCATGTTACGTGGGATTGTCTTTAAATATTGCCATAACAAAGTTCAAAGGCATGGCAGAGATTCGGTTAATCTTTTTAAAATAACTTTAGAATTCTAGGTGTTTGATAACACGTACGGCATCTCAAATGCTTATTGTAAATGCACAATCGTTTTCTCTGCTGTAGATACTGCAGATTTTAATTGCAGTTAGGGAAGATCTCAAGTACATTTCTTCAAAACTCTGATTAATATTTTATTTTCATGGATTTTTTTCTACATTTGTGTATTTGGCACATACTCATAGCTAATATATGAAGTGAGTGGCTGCATCTGCTTCAGCTAATTTTAGCAGGAATAAAGCCAGGTTCTGAAATTGCAAGGCATCATCTCTGATTTTAGGCAAAACCTTGAAAATTTTGTTCCTTATGGTTGTGGGGACAAGCCTCTGAAGAATACTTGTCAAAAGACTATAGTCTTCTCAGTATCAGGACACAGGTTTTTCTCAGAGAAAAATTACGAACTTTCAACCTGCTGCAGTCAATACTTGCGAATTACACTGTGGGCCTCGTAATTTGATTAATTAACAGGAGATTTTGAATTGTCTCCATGATGTTTGAAAATTCATTCTAGAGCATATTTTTCTTTAAGTAGTAGGAGGTCTTGCAGAAATAAACAGCCCTCTCTCATAGGAGAGGGCTGTTAAGTGGTTGTCCTGTGTTTGAATGTAACTCCTGTTATGGCATCTTGCATAATTAGCGTAAATTTCTACATAGAAAATAAGATCCACAATAGCTATAAGTATAAAAGCCAATTATTTATCTTGTTAATTTTAACAGATACTTGCTAAACTTTCTGATCTCAGATTTATCTTCTAGTATCTTGTTTTACATTTTTACAATGATCTTTAAGCGACCTTGTTCTTACATCTCTACCCATTTAAGATACAGTACTCCTTTGTTTCTTTGCACTCTTCCTCTCAAGACTCACCTACTTAAATGCTGTTGATACATTAATATAAAATTCAAGGTGTGTAGGATTGCTACAGCTTATGCAGCTTATGCAGCCACAGTGTTTTGGTGGTGTTTCTGTTTCTCTGCTGGCTTCTAAATGCCTTAATGATAACACTTAAATGTAGAAAGCCCTAACTGTTTTTGAACCCTGAGTCCTAAAAAACAACCCCTCTCTGCATACGACACCAGTGCACTTTCAGTCAGTGTAGAGGCTGAGCAATTTCCACTTCTGGTTTAAAAGAAAAGAATAGAAGATGAGCACATCTGAGGTCTCTGAACTGCGCTTCCAGGAGACTTTGGGCACAAAAACAGTGAAAGCAGTTTAGCAAAAGTTATCCTTTCTGCCTTACCATTGCAAGAGTTATTTAAGGTGGCCCAGTTGAGTCTAATGACTAATTGACCTAATTTTATCCTGTTCTGAGTTCAAGCCCTTACAAGGCTAACTCAGCACTCTCTACAAGATCAGTCAGGCCAAATCATCTATAGGGAGATTCTAGATGGGGAACTGGGATTTTGTGCTGTGGCCTGAAGGGTGGATGGTTTGGGCATGGCCAAGGTGAAGAATCCAAACTGAGTTAGATCAGACAGGGCTGGGAAATGGGGCCTATGTCCAGAATGGCACTTTTTTTATTTGTTTGTTTGGGAGTTTTTTGGGCTGGTTTTGGGTTTTTTGGGGCAGGGAGGGATACAAAGCAGAACAATGTCAGTGAATTTTCAGGATTTCTTTAAAATTATGACCTGGAGTCCTGTATCTGATTTTCTGGGGCAATGCATGTTTGTAACACATACTGACTGACTTCTTTGAAATTATGTTTTTCAAAAACTGACTTTTAAGTTTTAAACTTTGGTCTTCAGAAAACAGCATGCTCATTCAGTATTAATGCCTGAACATAAACATTTTAACCTCTCAGAATTGCAAAGCACAAAACAAGCAATAGGGATAGTGTCACTCTCTCGGACACGTAATAAGCACGCGGGAGGTCAAAAGCACCCAGGGCAGAGAGGCCAGAAAAGCCCCGACCCCTGCCCTCCGTCGTTTATTTATATGTTCTTAGAAACCACCATGGATTGGAGGATGAAGATTTCCTCCTCTCAATCTCACTGGCCCATGGAAATGTCTATCATACAAAGTCCACCTACCAAAGGAATACAAAACAGTCCAGGCATGGTTAGCAAAACATGAGCACGTTTACAGAAAGTGCATGAGAAACTATGTACAGAAATTGCAAGCTGAAGAACTGCAAAATGCAGGGCAACAGGATAGTTCCTTGAATCTTGTTCCTTGAATCTTCTATTTCCCATTTTTTTGGTTTTTTCCTTCCCTACCCCCACCCCCATTACCACTGCATCATCTTCATCTTGATACATTTTTCTCACTGTATCTCATGTTCACTGCGGATATTAATTCCCCTTTCACTCTCTCTCTTTCCTTTGCAAACAAAGTAACCTGTCTCCTTGAGCCTGACCCCACACACAAATACAACTCTTTCATTTGAGTCTTCCTTTTGAGCAGCGGAGAGTTGTTCCCATCTGATCTTTTTCCTCTGATCAGCCTGTACCCTTGCTGCTCATCTGAAGAGTCCTCAGATCTTCCAGCCTATTGAGACACACAACTTTCCCTTGAAGTGTGCAAATGACTAGGTATGTACAGGAAATTCACAAAGGCATTTCACAACGACTTATTAACATCCAGACTGCAAAATTCACACTTTCAGTCCTACAGTTCATATAATCCTTCCCGGCAAAAGACATTTGGTTGACTAGATTGACGATGTTTTTCTGGGTGACGTAATAATAACCCCTTACCTTTCAGGAGATCAGTTTTTAATAGGAGCATGACACAGCATATAGTTACACAAAGTGTTAGTGTGTCCATATTTCATCTGAGAAGAGTAGTTTCTAGTCCAGACTGTTGAACAAAATGAATTTAGGGAGTATATCCATCATTTTAAGTGAGTTGAAAAGTCTGAGTGTTTGATAGTACTTTAATGGTGTCTTAAGAGGTGATTCAAGGCAGGTGCTCAGTGCAGCTTTTGTTATTTAAATCATTAGCCTACTTCTTAGAAGGACTGAGGATGTAATGAAGAAAGACCGTGCCCTTTGAACACCCACTTACGTCACTAAACCAACAGCGAACAGTAAATAAACTGAGTTCTAACAACATTTCCCGAAGGAAAATCTTGAGATTGCAAACCAGAAATTGCAATACATGTTAACTGGCAACCTTCCGTAAACTTACGTGGCACCCCCTTGTACTGCTTTTGTTGTCAGAAATCATTGGCTCTTCTCTCACTTATATGAACAACTTTTAAAGAGCACACGTGAATTTCAGATTTCTGTCTAAATAAATTCACATCATATGTCTTCGAAGATTCGTGATAAATTTAGCAAAATGTGAAACCAGTAACTCCATCTATTTAGGCAGAGACTTCAGAGGTAAAACCAAATCTTTCTAACATTTTTTTCAGGTGATTATGTCAAGGCTCATGTCTTGACTAATGTTACACATGTGGAGATAGAGTTCTAATGGTTTTATGCACCCTTTAATATATGTATGTGAATAAGGTTTGAAATAATCAGGGGTACAATCTGTGTTGTTATAAAAAAAAAAAAAAGAAAGAAAAAACCAAAAAACAGCTACATTTGGAACAGCACACCTCATAACCTCTGTTTTCAAAAAAGCTTATTGAAGTGCAGAGCTGTGTCAAACATTAATTTTTTGGAAGCTGTCTATCTGCTGAACTTTTTACTTGGCTTTGTCTAAATTATTTTTGCAATTATTATTATTTTGTTCAAATTTTATCCAGACCTAAGATGAAGGTTTCGAAATTCATGTTTGGTACAGAATCTAATATAACCATATTTCATTCTTTCTGTCTTTATTGTTTGGCACGAACACACCTTATATATCCATAAGGGTTGTTTTACATTTTTTTCTGTTGATAGAGACAGCACATTTGCTTTATCATGAAAGTTCGTGAGCTTTTATTGTTTGTTCTCCAACTGTGACAGACATACTCATTCACTAAATACAATTCACATATGAACATTTTCTCATCATTAATAGTCCTCTTTTATTTTTAATTTGTTTGTTTATGAAAATACTGGTAATAAACTGATCTTGCTGATGAACAGTCTGATGATAAATGAACAGAAGAGATACATTTTGCTGTCGGAGACAGTGCAACTGTTATCAGTCAATGATTTGAAAGGTGGTAAACCCAAAGAAAATAGGAAGATATTCCCAGACGTCCCTGCTATAGCAAATAGGCTGCTCCCATGACTGTGCTGCCAAATACCATGTTTTGAACTGTAAATAAGTTAATTGTATTTTGACCTTTGACAAAATATGTGGGCTCACTGTCCTAGTTTACAATACTTAAAGCTTTACAAACTGTATATGTACCAGCTTCAGAAAATTTCATCTGGCTTTTCTTTGTTTTCCTTTCTTCCATGAACTTGTCAGAAAAGTACACTCTAAAATTACTTTTTTTTTTTTAAAGTACATGTGATATGTATAAGTAAAACCAGAAGATATCAGGAAATAAAACAATGAAGTGTTCTGAAAACCAGTAAGTGTAAAAGCCATGGAGGATTTAAAGAAAACTAGGAATTACAGCCAAAACCCTGTTAGGTTTTTCTTGTAGAGCAGCAAGACAGTAAATGCTATTTTTCTTTATTTGTTCTTGCGTACTCTGAAAGCACTTAGATTATTTCCTTAGTGGGAAAGAGTGGAGAACATCAACTGGGTTTTTTTTAAGAATGTGCACAGAGGTAAAGGTAGGAAGAATATTCTGTAGAAGTTAGAAACATAGTGCGCAGCATGAGCAGTATACCTTCTGGGTAAACCAGAGAACCTCTTTTCCTTACATTTTCTGAGGACTAAAAGCTCTATAGATCAGAATGTATGTAGCACTGTAACATTCACCTCTACTATAAGTTCCATAAATTCTAGAGGTGTGAACAAGTATTGTGACAACCTATTCATCAAAAAAAAGGTAAATCTTCATGTGAGTATTCTCATAAAGTGCAATTAGGCAAAATGAAGCAGTGATGTGTATGCTTTGAGTGTGACAGTATAGTAACTGAAGTTCTACAAAAATATGAGACCTAATTATGTAATCATTCAAGTGAATGCATATTCACTGAACCAAATGAGACTTAATTGCATAAATAATAGTGCTTGTGTGCACACATTTCTAAATTGGAAACCAAGAGCATTGATATGATGGAAGTTTTAAACTAACACTTCTGACCACTTTCTAAGTAGGAAGACCTTCTCTCCTGCATTCATCTAGAAGACTTCCATACTTTAGCACAGCAAATTTTTCCCTCAGTAATGAAAATTGAGAACTTCCATAAAAGAGCTTACCTTCTTAAAGTAGTTAAATTCTAAAATTTTGTAAAGCATGAGATTTTCTTAGTTTCTCTGTGTCTCTGTTTGAATCCACTAAATATACTAAAGTTTTTCTCTTCTTGTTACCTGGAACTGAAATAACTGTGATGTGAAGTCAGGCAGGCATTACCTTTACATTTAATTCAGATCTTGAGTTCTGTTTGTCCCAGTTTGGACAAATTTGGAGCAAAATATCCTCTGATAGAAGGCAGGTTGCAACTACCCCTCCCCCACCAGGTTCGGAAAAGAAAATTTTCCTCGAAGGAAAGTGAAAGAGAAGAAAGCTATTTATTTAACAAACACACAGGAAAGGAATAATAATGCTGAATAATGAGATCTCTCTCACTGTGGAGAGAAAACCTGGGAAGATTTCAGAGTCCTTCTGTAGGTGTGGTCTCTCTCCTCCTCGGAGCTGGGTTGGCGAGAGCCCACCCCCCCGGGCCTCCGGGATAAAATTCTCCCGAAGTGTTCAGATGTTGTTGAAACAGTCCAGAAGAGAAGAAAAACCAAAGTCCCAGGAAAACAAAGTTCAATTCTCCGTCTCCCGCCGGGAAAAAAAGAAGAGCCGAAAAGTTGGCTGAAAAGCCCAAGGGTGTTTTTCCCCCCCTTTTTTTTTGACTCTTGCTGCCAACCGCAGAAGCAGAGGAGTGTATCTCGGTGTCCTTGAAACAACTGCTTTGAAAAGTTTGTTGTTTTTCCTCTGTCCCCTCTCAGGCTCATTTTAAAGGCACAGAAAAGATTGGTGGGCATAGAGTAACGATGGGGGATACACATCATAAAGTCACCCCAAGACACGGTTTTAAGGTGTACTGGAAGTTTAAATATTCTGGATGATACAAGCCATGTTCAGATATTATAAAGTCATGTGAACACAGTATTTTTCATCCAAGATACATTGTGGAAGAAAGCCTGGAATGTTATTTTTTTAGATCTTGCTCTCTGTTCTATCTTCCAATCTCACTACCTTTGGTGACTTTTCTTACAGTAGTCTTTCTGCTTGTGTGAAATCATTTACACAGTGTTTGTCCTATGCTAACTGTAATTCAGTTATGTGATTTCCCTGCTGTTCAAATGAATTTGAAAATCAAAGGAACCCGTAATAGATCTTGGAAATATATTTCTGCTGTTGAATAAAATGATGTGCTTTGTTCAAGTTTCTCTGGAAGACAGCACTGGTAAATAACATATAAACCATTGCTTTAGATTTTCATGTCCCATGAATTGACTTTAAAATATTCTGAAAAATTGACAGAGTTAATTGAAAGGAACTCATTTAGTTTCTCGTTTGCATTCAAGGGATTTTTTTTTTCTGATTTTGTGTTAATGGGGTCTGCCGTGTGAACATGAAATACTGACAGAAGGCCCAGCAAATACCTTTCCAAGTTGTCACGAGGATCTGCCCAAAGAGTATGATAAATGTCAAGTATCAATCAAAAAATAAAAGGTTCTGTTAGACAGAGACAGATACTGAGCTGATGGGATTCATGTTATTTTGTATGCCACATACAGAGAGGCTCAGGGAGTGAGTAGCTATTGTGGATACTTAAAATGGCCACAAATTCTGGGTATCTACTCTTCCTGTTTTAATTTACCTGCCGCGTTTGTTTTTAAGGATAGAGAGTAGAGTAGAGTAGAATTTCAATCTTTATGTCTAAATTTTCCATAGTTAAGAGTTGGCCTGGAAGAGCAAAGCACTTCAGTTCTCCCTTGAGTGTACTCATACCCTTTTAGCTGTCTTTGCAGGTTTAGGTTTGCCCTGTCTCTTCGCTTGCAAGATTCTTTCTTTTTCTTCACTTGGAGTAAATTCCAGCTTCAGTCTCACTTATTTCCACTGTAAAACTGTCATGTCTGACAACTGAACCTACACCTCCAAACAAATTTCACACATTGTAGGTAGAGCTTGCTGGCCTTGTGAGACCTGTAGTTCAGGATACAGATTTTGGTGGTGCTCTGTCTGTACAGAGTAGGACTGAGAAATTGAGAAGTCAGGCTTCTTTACATATTTATAACTTTCCTGCCTACCGCCAGTCGTGAATAAAATACCTTTGCAGGTCAGATTTTTAGGTGGATTGGTTGTCTTGCAAACTGAAGTGTTGTCTTCCAGAACTTACTCTTTTTCTCCAGAAAGACTGCCTGCAAAATGTTCATACTGAGCTAACAGAAGTTGCAAGGAGGGTATGTGTTACTTGTGTAGTGTCCAGAGAACCACTGAGTGGCTTGGATTGGAAAGAACCTTCAAAGATCATCTAGTCCAACTCCCTTGCTATGGACAGATGGGTGACAGATATGAAGAATAACTCTTTTTCTCTGCCCATACTATAATATCTGTAATAATATCTGTAAATTCTGGTTATTCCAAATAAAAAAATTATAAATATAAGACTTTTATGAACAGAGATTGCCTTATAAAATATTATTATGTATATAATTAAAATACATGCAAATTCTGTGATACATTAAGAAGTTAGATCCACAGAATTCTTTTCCAGCCACTCGTGTACCAAGTTCCCCTCCATGTGGGATCATACCCAGGGCAATGTTTATCCAAGTGTGGAGCTAAATGTCTCCAGTGAGCACTCTTATATCTGTTTCCCTGTGTAGTTTCTAGGATGTTTCTTCCTTTTATCTAACCTAATACACAACCTTTCACTAAGTCAGAGCTGATTCAGCACAGTTAGTGAGTTTTCTTTCCTTGTGGCCCATAAATTCTGCTTTCTTTGTGTCCATTATCAGTGATACATTGTTCTCCCCCAGCTTTGTTGATCTTCCCCTAGGTCTGAGATAACACCCAGACAACAGTGCCACCTTTCTCTTATCTCAAGTTCCTGTAACGGTGGCTTAACTTGCAGTCCAAGTTCCAGGTATTCTTGGAGGCAGTTTGGGGGTGGGCATATTCGGGAGTCTGTCCCATAACCTGGGGGGTCTTTGTTTGACCAGTGATATGCATACAAGCTTTTTTACACAGTTTGCCAGAGTGGGAATTTTTCTCTGGCTGCATTAGCCACTAACCAGGTCTTGCCTCCAGCATGCCTGGAGCTAGTGCCATCCTGTCGCTCCATTCTGTGCTTATGGCAAAGTCATTCTGTGTCCTTAACAGTGTTTGAGAGAGGCAACTGTGCTCTTTGAGTCCCTACACCTTCTGATGCTGGTGAACCCAGTGCTGGACACAGTACTGCAGGTGGGTTCTCATGAGAGCAGAGCAGAGGGGCAGAATCCCCTCCCTCGCCCTGCTGCCCACGCTGCTTTTGGTGTCTTTTTCTTACAGACACATGATATCACTAGAAATAATAAAACTTAGGTTAAGAAAAATTTGTGTACAAATGCTGTTTAAAGAACAGTTGATTCTGTCGTCTTCTTCCTTCTGATTTTGCTCATTCAGAGGTCTCTAAATTCCTCCAGGATACAGAGTTTTGCAGCTTTCGAACCATGCAGAAAAGCCATACGGACTTTGCATAGAGAATACAAAGAAGAAAGGGACATTTTCAGCTCTGTCACAACAATGCATGGTGCCCATCTGTCTACAATTGAAAGTCATTAAAATCTGAAGGTTCTGACCCAGCAAGCATAAAACTAATAATTTTGTAATATTCTAATGACTACAGATGATCTAATTTCCTTCTTTATTTTATGATGAAATCTGGTATGCTCTGTAATCACCTTCCAGGGAAAGTATGGGTGCATATTCTGAAAATCAGGTTTAAAGTATATATCAAATAGCAAGAAGCCTGCACAGTCATTTTATATTGCATCTATTGTGGAAGAAATCAAGAACTATCTTGACAAGAGCTTTGATAAATCACCTTCCAGTCTCCAGTAGTGCAGTATAGGTGCTTATGTTTCTGTTGCCTGTATTTCACTTCTGGCGACTGGGGTTAGAGATCAATCTTAAAAGTTGTCATGCTCTTTCCTTCCACAGAAAATAAAAACTTATTCAAGGTCTGGCTCCCTTTTTCCACTCTTTGTTGCAGTACATGGTGTCAGTCTATTTTTAGAATTATCCATTTAACTTTGGCCTTTGAGATATCTGATTGAAAAGAAAACAGCAATGCAAAAATAACTTCTCATGATAAACAGTACATGGATCATTTTGCCACTCAGTCGTTGATTTTCAAATCTTTAATACTTGGAAGACTTTTGGGATCCCCTCTGGAACACTTCCCACCACGGTGCATTTCTTGAGGGCGGGAAATGGACTGCTGTTAAAAGAGCTGTCAGTTTGATAGAGGGGGAACTGACATTGTATATGTAATGAAGATATAAACTGTTTTGGCACAAAATTATAGCACTTTCAAAATATTCTACACTTTTTGCCATCTTAAGCCTCTAAGTAGTGTTTTTATATGCTTTGTTGATGTTAGATAATTTTGAATTGCTTTGAGATAGGGATATCTGCATTTTGTGGTGAACCCCATTTTGTTTTTTAATTTTTTTCCTGCCTGTGGACATTTGTTCCATCTTTCTAACAGTGTCATTTAAACAAGTGTTTCTGTAAGCTTTTAAATGAGTTTCCCAGATTTTCCTTGCTGTGGTGGCTGACTTCAGTCTTAAAGAAAAATTTAATTAAAACTTTTTCTCTTTTGAGGGCATTTCTCTGTCTTTTTTTCTTCTTCTCCATGGACCCACTGTGCCAAGTAGTGCATATGCTGCTTCTGCACTTTTCCTACCATTGCCAGCACCTAGGGGGTCACTTCCTTCTTCTCTACAGGCTATTTTAGGACCTCACCTCTCTGTGACTTCTTTAAAGCTGACCAGTGTGGGTAAATGCAGTCACTTGGGTCAAAATCTTGGATATAGGGAACAGAAAACCTGACTGCATATGTCTGAGAAGCCAAGCTAAAAATAGGAAGAACACTTGCCTGACTTGTTTTACTTTGCAGTCTCTGGAAGGCCTGGGTCTGAAATGAATGGAAATTTTATAATAGGACAGTCCAAGAGTTTTCTAGAATATCCAGCAGTGTCACATACCAGCTCGAGATCTATTCAGACACTTTCTGCTACATTTCCTTTAGGAACTTTATCTTTTTTTTTTTTGCATTTGTGGTCTTGGAGACAAGAAAGAAGCAGAGAAACGGTGAATTTGCCACAGGAATGCAGAACGTCTTACATTTGAATTGGTGACCAGGTTTAGGCAAAATTTATTTAGACTCCATATCCACACTGGAGACCATTGTAAAATTCAAGCTTATTGACTTCACATTTTCTGAACATGAACTTTACTTAGCTTATGATAGTGAATCCTGTACCTCATGCTGAGCTTAGAAACTGGTTTCAGAGTCAACAGGATCTGAGGATTTGACAAGAAATAGATAAATATAAGGGAAAGACCCTCTGATGACAGATTCTGGGACAAGGAACTCCTGTGAAATTGAGTTAGATCAGAAAGGTAGTCATACAGTCAACTGAAATGGTTGTCTCAAACAAATACTTACATAGCTTCATTGTCTTTAGGGTATCTAAAAACAAAATTGAAAATTAAGGCGGTTTCTAAGCCCCTGGAAAAGGGAAATTGGTAGGACTGATATTTGGGGTGAATGCTTCAAGTCCAGACAACACCCTAGCAACTGAAATAGTAACTCTTAAAAGAAAGTACTCAACTGAGGTACTTTTCAGCCTCCTGAAACAGAGATTTTGGAGTTTGCATAGTGAAAGAATCGCAGACACTGAATTACATTTGTTCTTTGACAATGCATGTGAATGATATTTCCTTTCACCTTGGGTCTGAAAGGTTTGTTCAGGCGACAGGAATGCATTCAGGAGTGCTCTTTTCTTCCTTCATTAACTGTGCCAGCAATTACCATGTTTGCAGTTGTCCTTGTATGCATTTGACCCAAAAGTGAGTATGAGAGACCAAGCTCAGTGCTTGCAGTGCATCCACCTAGGAGATGAGTGTCAGACTTCAGTGAACACCTGTGTGTCTGAGAATATAAAGTGAAGAAGAACCTAGAGTACCTGATCCCGTAGCATCCTGGAACCAATAAATTTAGATTGAAATTCCCTACAGCTGAGGTTGGAATTTAAGTTGAATTATTCATTTAGAGAGGTCAAGTGGCTTTACCACCATAGTTCTCTGTGAACATTTTTTAATCTGATTGCGTTAGGCAAAATCTGGCCAAATTACTTAACACTCTTTTGAATAACTAGGAGGGCAGTTCTGTTGTTTGTTTAGTGTGGGGTTTTGTTTATTTACTGTAATGGCTAAATTGTTACTCTGTTTTAAGGCTGGATGTCAATGACAGATGTATTTCAGTCCTCCCATTACGTAGGTTAATGGCCTAGCCTCCTTGAAAGCACATATGTAGTTTTGATTTGCAAATAAAGATCTCTTAATGGGGATGTGTTTTACTCAAGGGTTGAGTTTCTTCCTGGTTTCAGATATTTTGTACCATTATCAAAGCATTGAAGAAAGTTTCTTCTGAACTCCACAGACAGATGCTGAATATTTGTGTAGATGTAGTCAAAAGCTTGTAGAATTTGGCTACTTCATATTTGCAACTGCAAATATCCTTAGTCCAGAAAGGCAAATGTAAAGCATGAAGTTGGAACAGAAAACAAATGAGACACCTGAGCAAAGGAAATTGTAAAAGAAAAAGCTAGATGGAAAAACCAAAGTTATGAAAGGGAATTCTATGGAGAAGTATTAATAAGGAACATAAAAAAGAAAACCTGTGGAAAGAAAGGTTTCAACTTTTTTTTTAAATTTAATTGAAAAGTTGGGCAACATATAAGTGAAAAGAGAAACAATGAAGTGACAAAGCAATGGTCATCATAATGACTCTCCTATTCACTACTTTTCTTAAATTGGAATGACTCAAGGAAAGGATTGTGTAGTCATGTACAAATGATCATGAAAAGACCAAAGAAAAAGACAAGAGGGAAAAGAAATTGGTTTTCGATGGCTTTTTGTTGTTTTGTTTAATTTTTAAGACAGCATGGTTCCAGATATTTTTTTATTATTATTTTTAGAAAAGACCTTAAAAAAACCACATCTTGTCCCATGATTCATTATCACCAGCTGATTCAACTGCTTACTTTTACATCTGTCACCTCCTCCTCTACAATTTGAATAAAAGACTCAGTACAGGCTGATAGAACAGGAGAATAAAATTTAGATGTTTCCTTGCTAGCTCCATGGATGCTCCCAAGAGTCATTGCATGCAGGGCAGCAGCTGGATGTTCATTGTGCTGAATCGAGTTTAATGAGAATAGAAACTGTATATACTGCTCTAGAAATTGCACTGGGAACCACCTTCAGACATTTTCAGCACCATAATATTTTGCAGAAGGAATGAAATTGAATCTGTCAATTCTGCTTACATACATATGAAAAGAGGCTTTAATTGTTGCTTGATTAGATTAACATTGTACTTACAGTCCTTACATGCACAGCATTTCAGGTTATCTGTACCCTAAGAGAAAAATTCTCACTTCTCCTTTGTAGTCTTTTACTATTCATTTGGTGTACATTATCCAGTGAAGTATTTTCATGGATCAGCACCTCGTGAAGGGCTACATTGTATTTGGTTCACATGATATACTTATTAAATGACTATAATTTCCTGGAAACTTCTCTAATATTTGGTGTTAGTGTCCTGAAGTAATGCTTATGATAAAATTGATGGTGTAAGATACTGGTGGTTAAATTGAAACCTAGTCTCTTCTAGTGTAGCTGTTAATAACAGTATTTCAAGACCCACAGATAATGCTGCCATAACAAAACCTTCCTTTCAAATCATCTTCAGTGAACCCACTTAAATTTAATTTCTAGAGACTTTATAACTGTAGGTGGGTACTTGAGGCAATAGCAGAAGACAGATTTTTTTCCTTCTAGTGCATGCAGTGTGTTGTTATAAAGACATGCCTCTGGCAGGATTAATTTTATTTTTCAGAGAGTTTTTAATTTTTTTATGAAAAATGTGCTTGGGTTGAAGATGGGCCAAATCGGTTCTACTACTGAGGATATTCGTTATGAAACTCAACTAAGATAATTCCTGATTTGTCTAAAATGGTGGATCACTGCTCAAAATTCAGGGAAATGTCAACAGATCTTCACTTTGCCGTACAAGACCTTTGTGACCCATACTGGAAGTTTCACGGATTGTTGCTAGGTTTGGTTTAGCAAGCTGCAGCTTTCCTGGAGAGCACAGCTGGGCTGCTTAGGGCAGGGCAGCCATTCTGCCCTCCCGTAGTCCTTTTGGATGGCCTGAGCTCCTGCTCCAGCTAGCTGGGCTCTGCAACACAGTGATAGCAAAGGAGGCGAGAAGGGTCTCTCCATGAGGGCCTCAGAGGCCTTTTATTGTTGCATCTTGTTCAGGTGGTTTCCTGAGGCTCAGAGACCTGGTGATCCGGGAACAGGGGGGTTTTCTTGGGGCCCAGGAGCCGTACGTGGGCACAGTTGGGGTACAGGAACCAATAGGGAGGACGCGAGGGAGTGGCCAGGGCTAGGGACAGGGTAAAGTGGGAGGGGAACAATGTGAAAGACATTTGATAAGTGAATCAGTGGGAAATACAACACCACAACGGATGTCTGGTATTTGGTTGAAACATCTGAAGAGAGACACTTACTCACAGTCCTACTTTGAAAAGTTGGTGTTCTGTGCTTATACTTTTAATTTTAGAAAAAGAACAATAGCAAAGCATTAAAATAGAAAGAATGATGTCACTACAAGAAAGTAATTTAGTTCCAGGCAAAAAATGTTTCAACACAAAAAAGTTGTTTTAAGCAAATGTTATATTAAATTCATAGCTTTGGTTGTACTCTTGAGTCTCAGTCTCCTTTCCCTGACAACAGTTTAAATTAAGAATGACTTGATTGAAATAGAGTTTCACAGACAAAAGTAAAAGAATAATCCATTGAATAATGATTATTCATAAGAAGTTTAAAGTATTTAGGGAGGACAGACAAATGGTAGGAAATACTTAGTTTTTTAAAACATAAGTATCCTGAGCATAAAAATATAAAACTTCACAAATATTAACTACAAATATAAAGTGCATATTATTTAGCTACATATTTGTGATAGGAAGGAATCTTTATGATTAAGAATCTGTGTAGGAGGGTCATCAGGAGAAGTGTATGGTTTGGACAGTATCCCTGACTTTTCTGTTAGTGTCTTTTGTAACAGTGCTGTGAGGCAACTCTCATGGAGCTTTATTTCCTATTGCCTTTACTCAGGTCTCTTCTTTTGGGTACAAAAGTGGCAACAAAAACTTAACTGAATCACATCACCAGCATGTTGTACTAGCTTTCCACTTGGAAAGTAAATACATGAAAAGTCAGGTAACTGATTAATTCCTTCTTAGTTTTTGAAAGGATTTATTGCTGGTCTGACAGGGCAGAAGGGGAAGAAGAGGGGGTTGTTTGTTTTGGACGAGGACCCCTCCCTGAAGGTATGTCCAGCATGTTCTACATGCAGAACATGGAAAATGCAGAATCTGGAAAAGAAGCAATTCACCTTTCCCATCTTTAGGGCATTTCTTTTGTTTTGGTGAAGCCTTTTCCAGTGGGCTAGAGGGAAAAAAAATCTCAGTGGGATGACTTTTCCAAGTTTGGCAAGTGGCAGGAACATGGTGACATTTGTTTCTCAACAGTGAAGGAAGAGTCCTTTGCTCCTCTTCCTGTGTGGGAAGCAACTGTATTACTAGCAGTGTATTTTTTACAAACTAACAAGAAAAGCTGCAGTTTCTTACAGTGAAGGGAACACAGTGTGACGTGCTCTGTCACATTTCTGTGCCACATTTTCCCAGAACTGCCCTGCCTTGCCAGCAGGACAAGAGGTTCTCTTTATTTAAGGATGCTGTGGGTAGGTAGCAAGATCTGTTTACATGCTATGGTCTTTATAATGTTCTTCAGGAAGTATATCTTGGAAAAATAGAAAGCCAGGAAGGATGGAAGCAGACTCCGAAGTTTTGTGTAACTGATCAGCTAAAAAGAAATCAGGTGTTTAGTGTTCATTCTGAAAACTGACTTTCTTTGCTTCGCCTTGGAGATTTGATTTCAAGTTTTTTATAAGAGATTTATCTGCTGGATTAGATTGCAGAGCAAAGACTTGCCAGAGTTACATTACATACATGCATGCAAAGGAAATGAGAAAATGTTGAATTCAAGACTTTTTGTTTTTCATAAATGCTGCAGTGCAAGCCAAAACAGTGGTTTGGTTTGGTTTGGTTTTTCACTCTACGATGCTGTAAAAATGTTTTGGTGTTTTTTTGGTTTTTTGTTTTTTTACTTTTGTTAAAATTGGCAAACGTCAAATGACTCTGTAAGAAAGGGACAGTGAATTTTGGTAATTACTGACATGACATGAGCTCACTACTTGAAAGGTTGAATTTTTCCTATCCATAATAATCTGCTTGTCATACAATGTACAAATGCCACTAGTGTCTTGAACTCTTGCCTATCCAAATCAGAAAAAAGAAAACAAAACAACAAAACAAACCAACAAACAAAAATCCTAAGTGACATCTATTTGAGATAACACAACCCCCTCAAAACTTTGTAAAGAAATAGATTGCCCCTGAAAAGTATTTTCTGAGCTCAGCAGTGGCACCACAGTCTCGCCAGCCTTCCAACTCACCTATCTACTTAGAGAAGCTTTGCTTATTGCCTCTGACATCCCATGCTGGATTCAGTTACAGCTGGGTTTTGGCTTTCCTAACCTTATCTCCAGATGCTCAGATGGTGTCTCTGCCTTCGTCCCAGACTGTCTCCGTACTTTTTAAATGCCTGTTCTTTATTTCTCAATATGGAGACTATCATGAGCAATGCAAACCTGACGAAACCACAGTCTCTCTGTGCCGTGAATACTGACTCAGTAGTGAGTGGAACACTCCCTCTTCACGTTGCAAATTTTCTGTTATAGGCAATACGTAGATAACACTTCAATATATTTACATATTGTTGCAGAATACAGTAGCCCTCAAAAATATATTTTGAGGTATACATATTAAAAAAGTGGTAAACTAGTTGATTTTAATTTCCTTATTTTGGACATTTTATATGATATCCAAGGGAGCAGACAGTGGATTTTAGAAGGTATTTGAGCTTGAGTTTTCCCACAGGTGAGAGGTATTGCACGGTTTTGTGCGATCAGGACAACATGTGAACTGACCTATTCTGCCATTCCTGTTTCTGTCTCACAAATAACTGGTGTTGCTTTCTTGAGGGGGGAGTATATGCTGCTCTGCATCAGTATTTTTCTATGTTTTGATCTACACTACATTTAAGTGACAGTCTGCTCATCAGGCAGCTGTCCGGGCATGTGTTTACTCTGCAGTTGCAGGTACCTCACTTGTGTCTGGCCTTCTAATTTTCATACAATCTGTTTAACTGTTTTTATTCTCTGTGTCACTGACAGCAATGTAGACTGCTTTATTATTTGATACTCTAGCCCAAAACATGCAGAAGGTTCTGGAACCATTTTAGAAACTGCATTAATTCAGGTGCAAGAATGTGTACTGAGTTTATGACAGGAAAATATGATAACAGAAGACTTTAACTGGAAGCGGTAAAATGGTAGCCCTAAAATGTTCTTTAAATGACAAATTATGCTCTAATGTATATTGTAGCAATTTTTATTATAAGGAAGGTTGAAACTGTCAGAGTGGTTGTGCTCAATTTAACAATCAAACAGCTCTAGCAGCAGAAGGTATTTACATTTAATTTAAAAAAACTTGTGCTTGGAGCATGTGCCTCAGTCCAGGCAGCTGGTCATAAATACTTAGGAAATCTTTTACAGAAAACCAGAAGTAATTCTAGACTACTAACAGCCAGGTTCTACTGAAACTAAAATGCATTTATATCACACACTTTCTTGACACAGTTCTGGAGTGCCAATTACTGCTTTTCAGGAGTTCTGTAATGTGCAGTTGTAGTCACAGTGTTGTAGTGTAGTGTAGTCATAGACTGCATGGTGTTTAGATGAGGTCTGATTTGCTCATCCTGACAGGTGATCCCCATTTCCTGGAAAATTTCAGGCAGCCTCTCTATTGACTCTCCCCGTGTGCAGCTCTTCTTGGCTCACTTATTAGGAAATACTTGTGGCCTGCAACAGGCATTATTCTTCTAGACTGGCTCTTTTTTGGGTGCCTTTTCAAAGCAGAAGGGAAGGTTTCACTCGGAGGGAAGCTGCAGAAAGCAAACGTTATTAGAGATGTGTGTTTTGAGAGGCTTGGGAGTGGGGTTGTTTTCCATCAGTTTGTAAGAGGATAACTGGGACTTTTCTGATCTTGTACCAGTAAATAAGACCTTAGGTTTAGCTCCATGCTGGTTCGTGTTACACCACTGAACCTATCTCATCTCTTGTTCTGGTTCCCTTCTTTGAGATTATATTTTGTTTATCATTTTGTAATTCAGTTTTCAGTAAAGAATAAAAAATGTAAAGATATGGTGAGATAAGACTGAAACTTTTGTGGGGCACTGGAATTCCAGCGCTCAGCCTGCTGCTGCCTGGTCTTTGCCACTGCCTTGCCTGAGGTAAATCAGTGTCATCTTCGTGGATGAAGCAGCAGCAATGTGAATATGTATATTTTTGGCTCTGAACAAGAAAAGCTGATGTTATATATTCATTTGTGGCTGTCTGGTATCTGGAAAAAGAAAAGCATACACCCAAAATGAAAAGTGTCTTGTCGTTATCAGTGGTTCAGGCTGCCGATTTCAGGCTCTGTCAGGGAAACGTGTCAAGGACATATGTGGACGGCTCTACCTGCTACTGAAGAACTATGATGTTCCAAAATGGTTGTGTCCATATATACTTTTGTCTGTAGGTCTGACCAGAAAAAAAACTATTTATAATCAATAAGCTGATTATTGACTTTTTACAGAAATTATTGAGCTAATATAGTTGTCAGCAAATGGGTAATTCCAAGCTGTCAGATGTCTGCATGGGTAAATTCAATGCTGGAGCATGCTGCTTCCTGCTTCTTTAGTTGTCCTGTAGCAAACATAATTCTTGTTGAGGTACTGTTTCACCTGTGGTGGCATGTCCCCCTGCTCTTTTGGGCAAGATGAGAGCGAGTCCAGCATTACCCTACTACCAATTTCTAGATCAAAAGGACTGAATTCACTTCCTGAAATCTCAGGGTGGTGATCTGCCTGCTCAGAAAGACTGGAGACATAATTTTCTTTTATAATTTTAACTCAGATCACTGCAGATATCTCTGTTGACACTGTTGCAGTTGAGATAATCAGTCTCACACCATTCTGAACTTTCTGTCCTAATTTTGTGATGCACTGATCTAAACCAAAGATTAGTTTTGAGGTCTGTTTGCTTTATTTCTTTACAAACTGTTGAAAAATCTTTAGACTTCGTGTACATTGAGCAATGACTCTGTTTTCTGTCCTGCTTCTGTAATAATGTGTAACTACACCAAATAATAAGAGTGATTTTAGTAGAAGTATTTGAAAAAAAGCTTCTTTTTCTGTAATGCTCAGCATATGTGTGGCCTGCTAGACTCACTGGCTCTGTGCTGTTGGTCTTATTAGCATATTGCATATTTCAAGTCCCAGGAAGCACTAGCTGAGGAAAGAAAGCGTCGTATGTGGTAAACTTACACCCTAATAGTGGATTATCTTGTTTTTCCAGCATTGGATGAGAGGGTAGAACTAGCTCTAGAACTGAAACAGGGCATGTTTCGAAGCATCTACAATCCTTCTATGTCTTTTTTTTTTTTGCTGTTCTGTTTTAAGTTCCCAGTGGCCCTTATCTCCAGCCCTGCCCCAACTCATGTCTCACATGTGCGTAAATGTGGAGGTAAACCTACTGAGTGGCAAGTCTTTATGAGATCCTTCTTAATCAACAAAGAAAGGTTGGAACAAAGAGAATAATATCTAAAGAAGTTAATGGGTTCTGTTGCGTCTTTTTTTCTGTTGGTGATGAGTCAGAAGCAATTAAGTGAGAGGTCAGAATGTCCCAGAGTGCAAAAACCCTGAGATAAGTATGAGCAATTTTTACTGAACTTTTCCAGGTAAACTTCCATTTTTCCTTCTTAAACATCTGAAGATTCTTTTTATCAATGCACACTTAATTTTTCTTTATAAAGAATGCAATACTCTAAGGGAGAGATGGGTGTGGTGGAAGGGACAAAACTCCAGCCTGTGCTTTCTGAGTATAAAGATGTATCTCTAGTTAACAGAGGGTGAGGTTTTTCTCTGCCAGGATTTAATCCCACGAATAATAATAATTGGAAAATAATAAATGCAGGATTGTAACTTTTAGGAAAGGACAGTTAGGATAGTTGGTGGTGGATTGTTTTTTATTTATTTGGTGGGCGGGGGATGTTTAGGTTTTGTTGGTTTATTTTATTTTACACAGCATTATAGCAGGTTGTATTGCCAAACTTGGAAGGCGTTTAGGAAAAGGAAGTTTGATGATCTGCAAAAATCTAAAGGGTGTTTATAAAATATACGTATGGCAACTGATGGAGAAACAGATGGTAAAAAAGCAGAGCATTATTAAGTGCAGAATGTTTTCTATATTAGGAGCATGGAAAAAGTACCAAGTCTTTATCAACAGTTATATTCTGAAATAGCCTTACAATGAGAATTGTAGATGTGAAGCCTGTGCTTCTCTAAGGACACATCCCATTATTCAGTCAGGGGATTATGTGATAGAATGTCTATGATAGGTACACAGGGCCTGGGAACAATGGGATGGCTTCAGTCACTGAGCCCAGCTCCCTGTCATGTCAGCATTAATCCTAGAGAAAATCAGTGCTAACCAGATGTGCAGATTTGAAAGGAATCCACTAATTACGCTGTGACTCCTTCAATCACCAGCTGGTCTGCAAAGTCAGCCATCAGTTTTCTCAATCACTGTTTCCCAAGGTGGTCAAGAAAGGTTAGTTCTTGGAGTAGCTGTTGTTAGACCTTTTTCCTGGGGGGAGGAGGCTGATTTTATTTGTTCCTACTTTGTGATCAGTGAGTTTATGTAGAAATAGCAGGAATTCAGAATTCCTAAATAGTTTTGTCTGAATGACTTTAGATCAGTGCTCTGCAATCCCTTGGGAACAATTTGTTTATTTGAATTGAAGGCAACACCAAATATCTACAGCTCCTTTCGTGCTGTAGTCAAGAGTCCTTATTACTCAATTACATGCTTTTACGTTCATTTTATGTTAATTCTCCTTCTTCCATCCCACCACACATTTGCCTCATTTCTGTTGGTTGTTGTTTTTTCTTTCCAAGAGCTTATGCTTGGAATTGCTCTTGGAAATCAATTTGCTCTTGCAAAATCCATTTATTTCATAGTTCATTTTCTTCAATTCATTGGTATGTTTTCATGGTAGGTCACCATTTTAACTGTACAAACTAAAGCAATCTGTTTAATCGAATTTCAGTCCTAAAACCAAGACATCTTCAGCCATAAACAGTGTACTTATCCTACCACCAGCATGTCTCCCGCACAGGGTCTGATGTCAGGGCAAGTAGAAGCCTGGTAAGTACTAACTTTTTGTGGCTTGGGGGTTTGGGTCTTGGCATGATTCCAGCTATTGGCTGCAATTTCAGTGTTCTCAGTTATGGTTCTTTTTTTTTTGAGAACCTGAACACACAAAAACCCCCATCTGACAACACATGCTTTGGTTGGAAAAAAGGTCTTTGCTTTTCAGAATTATCCTTTTCATTGATTCTTTGTGATCCAGGTTTTCCATTTGTACCATAATAAGAGGTACTTTAAGTCTTTCACAACATACCTGAGTACTCTTTGTTGGTTTATCATTTTTAACATCTTTTTCTCAAAGGTGCATCTTTTCTGAGGCTTTTCCTGCACCATTCTTCATGTAGCAAATGTCATCAGACTAGATAGTCTTAAATCTAAATAATCTGTGACATTGCTAGGATGTTACACAATCCTGTTTAGCCCTGCCCCTATTGTTATTTTTCACTGCTGTCCTCTTCTGTGTCTTGTGTGTGTGTATGGGCTATTTAAGCTGTTTTTTCGAAGTGCAGTTTATTTATCTTCCTTATTCACAAGGCTTCTTGCGTTCTGCTGATGCTGTGTAAATTTTACATGGTACCCCTATCTAGCCATAATAAAAATTTGCTGGAGTAAGTAGGAAAAATAGCTTCAGAAAGCACAGTTTAAACTTCTTTTTCTTACAGTGAGTTCTGCTTTTATTCCACTTTACCCATTTAACAAAGAGAAAACTATTCCATTATCCCTAAAGGAATTGTCTAGGGCTTTGCATAAATGAATGTGTGTCTTTTGAAGTTCAATTACAGAAATTCATAACCATACAGTAAAGATCATTCTTTGAATAGATTCAAAGAAGTTATCAGCATATATGGATTCTAAATTTAATCTAAATTGATCAAAACAGAGTGTCAGGAAACTGTGCTTGGATCTAATGAGGTCTAGCCAGGATGTTTTAAAGGATGTGTCCTAACTCACTGTTCTGATTTTGGCTGGGATAGAGTTAATTTTCTTCCTAGTAGCTGGTTTAGCACTGTGATTTGGATTTACTATGAGAATAATATTGGCAACACACTGATGTTCTAGTTGCTGCTAAGCCCTAAATCAAGGAGTTTCAGTTTTCCCTGCTCTGCCAGTGAGTAGGCGCACAGAAAACTGGGAGAAAGCAGGGCCAGTACAGCTGACCGGCGCAGACCAAAAAGATATTCCATGCTCATGGACTGGATGGTCATGCCCAGCATATAAACTGGGGGATTTGGCTGGGAGCTGCAGATCACTGGTGGGGTCCAGGCCAGGCGTCGATCAGCAAATGGTGAACAGTTGCAGTGTCCATCACTTGTGGGGTTCGGGGGGTTTCTTCCTCTCTTTCTTTTTCATTATTCTTAATATTACTTTGATCATTATATTTAATTATTTATTATATTTTTCTTTATTTCAATTATTAAACTACTCATATCTCAACCCAAATGTTTTATCTTTTTCCTCTTCTCCTCCCCATCTCACTGCAGACAGGGCAGAGCAAGGGGAGTTAGTGACTCCATGGTATTTATTTATCAGCTGGGGTTAAACCACATACATTTTGGCTATTTATAGAATTTTTTCTTTTTGTGCTGCTAGTTATGATCTGCAGATATTCTTGTTCCCCTCTGTTACTCTTAGTCCTTAATATATGATTTCTTTTATTTCTTTTCTTAAGAAAAATGTTTTGTTTTGAAGACCAGCCCAACAGGTGCCAGCTTACGTGACTTACTCTGAGCTTGCATCTATGAATTGCCTTATATTCACCTTCAGATCTTCTCCATTCCCACAACTCTACTGTTCTTAAGGAAAATATTTAAAGTAGTCAGTGAAAATTGACTGTCAATCTTCCTCACACATCTTTCCAGGGCTTTTATCTAAATAGTTTATATGCAAGCACCCAGTAGACTAATTAGATACCTTTGCAAAATATTCATCTTTGATTGACCTCATGTAATACACCCTTGTTCCTTCTATGATAAACATAACATTTTCATCTGAAATCTGTCATAAAATTCCGTATTAGGCAGTTTCACATATTCCCTGAGAAGTGGCTTCTGGTGATCCCCTTTCTAATGTACACTCACCTTTGCACTTCATTTTCTGCAGCCGCAGTTTGGGGTCTAATATTCAAAAATCTTTCCTTTAGCTGTAGGTCTCACAGATTGTCCTTGTTTTACCTCTGAGAGTAGATTGGTGTGCCATTAAACGCAACTAAACAATTCACATGCGTTAATAATGTTTAAGACGTGCCATTGTAGGGAGGACTTATTTAAATATTGGTCAACTGGCTGCTTTGGGGTCCTATTTAATAAAATGATCCATTGACTCCTAGTAATTCTTGTGTCAGAGGTAGGAAGAAAGTTTGCATTTTAGATTATTTTGAAGGCCAGAATTCCGCTGTGTTGAAGCTAATATCCAAAATCTTAATTTTGCTTGAATGAATTTTCATAAAAGGCATTACCCAATAAGAATCTGTTTCACCTGTTTCTACACTACATTTCTATGGCAATATTGATAATTATTTAGATGCAGTTGAAAATCTGACAGGAAAGAAATTAAGGGGTTTATGCAGTGTCTTTTTCAATTGTGCTATTACTGAGCTAGTAACATTGCAATTAAACGTAATTTGAAGAGTTCATCACATTGTAAATTTTGACCTCAGCCTCTAGGGATTTATTTGTGATAAATTGTTCCTTGTTCAAATGATTCTATTTTTAACCAAACATTCTTTTGTTAGCATGTCTATTCTGTTCTGTTAGTTCATAAAGAAAGCAATGTATAGAGTTGTAAAATATTATGAAAGAAGGAAATTTCCTTTTACTTTTTTAAAAATCCATCTAGTCTCTGTGCTGATCAGCAGACTAATCTGTCCCATCCCAGCTACTGCATATTGTGTGTAGCTTAATGCCAGGGTGGGAGGTAGCACTCTCAGGGAGTTCACAATGCCTGACTGGCATTTTGACCCTGCTGAAGCAGGAGTCCTGACTGGGCACCAGCTTGTTGGAAGCAGAGTTATAGCTGGAGACCTCTATGTGCATTTTGCGTGAGGTTTCTGAGGAGGGAGCAAAGTTTGAGGGGATATTCTGAAAACTGGCATCTCCGTGCCTTCACAGGAGGCCCGCAGGAGGAAGCAGAGCCTGCAGAGGGGCTGCACCCTGACCTGTGAGCCTGGGAGCTCCTGTGCCTGCAGGTAGCTGCTGTGAGGCCAACAGAGCAGGCAGTGCCACCAGCCCTGTGAGCAAATCCTTCCGTGGGAAGCAACTGCTGCAGCAGCTTCTGCTTTCTTCTGGCTGGTCATGTTAACAGGAGAAAGGAGGTGTTGCCAGAACATCGTGTCAGCGCTGAATGCAGAGGTTCTAGAGAGCCTCTGTATGGCAGAGGGCGCAGAGTGGTCCCCTGCTTCCTCTCCTGGCAGCTGCATTGAATGCTCTTCCTAAAAATCAGGCCAGCACTTCTTGTTTAAGATGAGGAGTGATTATGTACAAGACAAAGCATACAGCTGTTAACTACTCCCAGAAGTATTTCTGTCAAGAATCATCAAATTTCTGTATTTTACAAATGCTGTCTTTCTCGTCAGCCTTAAGCAATAAAAAGCCTTTAAGTACAAAGAATAAAATGCTGAAGAATATTTTACAGACTTTGTACACCATTTACTTAGAGAATCCTGCTTGTAGTTTTGGGTTTTTTCTTCCAGGATTTTTGATGAACAATATAGACTTCATGTATCACTTGGTGTCTGTTCTTGAGTACTCAGTAACATTTCTCTATTCCTGTTAAGTGTTATGTTGTAAATTGGTTTTTTGCATTTCTCCTGTATTCTTTATTCATTTTGAATTCCAGGTAAATGTGGCAGCTCTAATGTACGTCAGAGTAATGAACCTTTCCATGATACTTTGATGAGATGTCAAATTTAGCTGTTAGTTTGAGTCTTTGGGGTTCTAATTAGTGGGCCCAACCCAGCATAAACAAAAAAAAGGGGTTGTGGCTTTTCCTTACTGTGTCAACTGAGCAGGAACATGAGGTGGAAAATTAAGAATGCAGGCAGTCTGAAAAATTTTAAAAGAATATGAAAGAATAGGAATCCCTGTTTGGACTAAATCAGTGGTATTCGTCCAGCTTAATCCCTTTGGGATGCTTGTGTGCAAAAAAAGTGAATCACTAAAGCCTAAAAGTGTTTCAGAGAGGGAAACAGAAGAGGCTCACAAAGCCAAAAAGCTGGTTGAAGAAAGATGCAAACAGGAAATAGTGTTCTAGTTCTTCAGCAGAGTTTGAATTGCTCCTGGTATATTGAGATCACCACTACTTTGAATAGGCGTATCCTTTTTGTGGTCCAGTAAGAGATCACAGAACTGTAGAATAGTTTGGATTGCAAGGGGCCTTAGAGATCTCCTGGTTCCAGCCCCCCTGCAGGGACACCTTCCACTACACCAGGCTGCTCACAGCCACATGCAGCCAGACCTTAAACACTGCCAGGGATGGGACATCCACGGCTTCTCTGGTCAACCTGTCCCAGCACCTCACCACCCTCAGAGTAAAGAATTTCTTCCTAATATCTAATCTAAACCTGTCCTCTCAGTTTAAAGCCATTCCCCCTTTTCCTATCACTCCATGCCCTTACAAAAGGTCCCTCTCCACCTCTCTTGTGGGGCCCCTTTATAGACTGGAAGGTGCTCCTTGATCTCCCTGGAACCTTCTCTTTTCCAGGCTCAATAAGCCCAAGTCTCTTAGCCTGTTTTAGGGGTGGTGTTTCAACAATCTGATCATCATTGTTGCCCTCCCGGGCACTAGTTCCAACAGTCCACATCCTTCTTATGTTAAGGCCCCAGAGCTGGGTGTAGCACTGCGGGTGGGCTCTCACCAGCGCAGAGCAGAGGGGCAGGATCCCTTCCCTTACCCTGCTGTCCACGCTGCTTTTGGGTGTGGTTGGCTTTCTGGGCTGCCAGTGCTGGGTCATGTCTGGCTTCTCGTGCACCAGCACCCCCAAGTCCTTTTTCACAGGGCTGCTCTCAATCCGTTTCCCACCTAGCCTGTTCTTGTGCTTGGGATGCTTGGTTTGTGTCCTTCCCCCCAGCCTGCTCAGGTCAGCATATTATACAGCATAGATCCATTTGTCTTTCTTGTTATATTTTCTTGCAAATAGTATATCTACATGTTAGTTTTCATTATTTTCAGCAGCTATAAGTAGAAAGCTTCTGCTGCTACAAAGCAGCAGAAAAAACTGAAGTTTATTGTCCTAACCAATGCTGATATCAAAAGTAAGAAGGCTTTGGGTTTTTTCATGGGAAAGAACTATCTCAAATACTATAAATAAGGGATAAAAAAGGATTGAAGTATGGCCTTTTAGATGAATATGCCAGGGTAATTTATGAAGTGCTTATGAAATCAGCACCGCCTGAGGAGGGTAGTTACAGCAAAAGAACACTTTGGAAAACTGTAATCTGTGGTATAGAAAATAGTTCGAATTACTATTTCTTAAGGCTGTGTGAATAATAGATTTTTAAAGATTATCAAACCTCCAGACAACTGATAAATAAGCCAATATTAACACATATTTACAGTCATTTAGAATTTCATTATTATTCATTAACATATTTAACAATACCTATGAAATCCATATCCAGGAAAAATCAATGCATCAGAGTTTAAAGAGAGCTGCTATTACAGGCATTTATTGACTTAGCACACCTGTAAATGGGATGTACTCAGAAACAAATGGAATAGGCCATACCTCACTGAATATAAGGAATTCTTACTGCTTTTACTGCAGAGCTCTAATCTTAATCCAATAATCTTTTATTTAGAGCATTTGTGACAGCTGGTAATGAAGTATATTTAATATTAAATTTAAATAAAGTCTTTCCTGTGTAGAAATTAAAGACATTTTGTCACATCCCCAAACAGCATGGAAAGAATGTAGTATGTATAGTATTAGTAGAAAAGGAACATTTAAGATTTATCTTTCCTGGTGATATACATACTTCTAAGAAAAACTGGGGGAAGTGGCATATTTCATTAAAACAGATTGCTTTCTGTAGAAGGAAAATAGGGAAGTTATGAACAAAAAAAGATTAAATTTATAGAGAAGAATAAAAGCAAAAGAAAAAAATCAGAACAGTGTAGGTCTTTAGCAGAAGTGGCAGTTACACAGAATCACAGAATGGGTCAGAATGGGGCCACAGTGGGTCCTCTAGTTTGACTCCTCTGCTCAAGCAGCATCATCCCAGAGCACATTGCATAGGATTTTGTCCAGAAAGTTCTTGAATATCTCCAGTGAGGGAGACTCCACAGCCTCTGTGGGCAGTCTGTTCCAGTGCATGGTCACTTGCAGGGTAAAGAAGTTCTACCTCGTATTCAGGTGGAACTTCCTGTGCATCAGTTTCTGTCCATCGACTCTTGTCCTATTCCTTGACAGCACCAAGAAGAGCCTGGCTCCTTGACACCCTTCCTGCAGGTACTTACAGACACTGATGAGATCCTCCTTCAATCATTTCCCTCTAAAAGTTCTGTTTTCTCCAAAATTTAGAATTACTTGTCTAAAAATTCTTCAATAATTTTTTTTGTGACAAACACTTCATAGTGTATGTTCTTGTACTGCATAAGCAAGTGTTAAAAAGCCAGTATTTGAAAGCATACTGCATTGTACGTATTGCATTGCATTAAGTTGATGAGATTTAATTAGCTCAAATGAAAACACTGTCAATTTAATAAAAAATATTCTGAAAAATATATCTTTTTCAAGATATCTTTCTGAGCAGAATTTTTTAAAATGGCTTCATTTTTACTCCATTAGTCTTGCTGTTGCTGGCAATAGAAAGGCAAATCAAAGTAAAGGCTGGTATACCCTTCTTACCTGTCTGCTGGTTAGATTATTTTTTCAGGATATGGGAAAGAGAGGTCAACATTTGCTTAGTTAATCTAAATTATTTAGTGCTTCTTAGAGTCAGAAGTGTAATGTTGGTGTTCTGTTACTATCCCCCTTGAAAACTGCCCGAAGTCTCAGTAAGTCATTCTGATGATGATGATTGATACTGTTGTTGTTGTTGTTGTTGTTGTTAGTTTCATCAGGTCAGATTTTATACTGGAGAAATAGCTGCTCTTCAAAATACTTAATTAAAGGGCTGGAGGTGAGGGAACATTCTTCCAGAATTTTAAGCCCACTTTACATTAGCTAACAAAGAAAAGACACTGAGGGTAAGAGGAAAAGTACTGGACTGCAGTTAAAAGTGTTCTCAGGGCAATAGCAGGGCTGAATTTCTTTTCTGTGCTTCAGTGAATGTTTACCTATGCAGAGAGGCTTAATGTCACCCACCCACATGGGATGGGAAAACCCTGCTCCAAAGCGTGCTGGTGGGTGACAGTCCCTCTCTGACAGGTGAAAAATTAAACTCACCACATTCACCTGCAAGCTACATTTCTATTCAGTCTCAAAAGTTTTGGAAAAAATCACTTTTGCTGTAGAAGAGTTTTAATAATTCCTCAATACCTATTTTTTTCTGTATCTATCACAACTTCTTATGTTTTTGTTGGTTTTGGGAAGGCTTTTTTTAAGCATTGTATCCCTTCATTCCATTGAGAATGTGGCAATAATTAATTATTTTATGGGCCATTTGTATTTTATCAGGGTTTTAAAGTCTATGTTAATATATATTTTCTTGACATACATAAAAATCACCACAGGGACATACAGACTGTGAATTGAAAATTTTCTTAATTACTGTAGTAGTTTATAATATGCTAATTCAAAATTATTGTAGCCCTAAGTTAGACAGGGAATTAGCTAAATCATTAATTAATGATTAATTAACACAGAAAATCACAGATAACTAGTGATCCATACAGAGTAATGCTATGTGAGGCTTCCCCTCACACCAAAAGACTAAGGAGATTTAAATGTCTTATACCAGAATATACTGCTTGGTCAATCTTCACTTCAGTAAAAATTCAAAGAAGGTAAACTCAAAACTCAATTTATTATTCTTCAGATACTTTATTTTAAATAGAAATATTTTTGTACTATATTATAAAGAAATATATAAACCTGTCTACTGCAATTGATTTTGCAGCCTTGCCTAAGGCTCATTAGCAGCTTAGCAGGGTTTTAGATTCGAAGATCTATATTTCTGCCATCCAGCCACAATCACAATGATATGATAAATTGCAGATAACTGCAAAGTGCAAGAGCAGTTGGTAATGTTAACTCACTTGCAATTCTTTTTTCACAAAATACTTTTTATAGGATAACTTTGTCTTGTCAGGAGAATTTCCACTTTGTCTTGTAGAAGTTTTATTGAAGAAGTTAGTCTTGTTCTGAAATTATTTGAAAAATGTAGTTAATAATGTGCACCTTTTAGATAATTTTATTTCTGTAATCTTGTTTCTCTATAAAAAAAGCCACAAACATTTCCTTTCAATTTATTTGAGGTTTTCACAGACTCCTTGCACTTTCTGACAAAGCACGGTTACAACAGTCTATGCTTTATTTTGGAAATATTGATCTCCTTATTTCTCCTTATTCCTTCATGTAGAGAGGGTTCCATAGCACAGCTTTCACACGTATGTCCATTTATCGCTGAGAAGTTTCATATGCATTTGGCTGTTTTCTGTGTAACTCTGTGCCATGTTGGAAGCAGTAACGTGGGGTGTGCAAAGGAGCAACTGCTTCAGTTCCTCTTTTAATGGAATCATCTTCCATTTGGTGTCACTCTTGGGGATGGTCCTGTGCAGGGCCAGAAGTTGGACTTGATGATCCTTGTGGGTCCCTTCCAACTTGGCATTCTGTGATACTTCTGGCAAGACTGGTGATTCCCTTTCTTAAACTAGGCTTGAGCTTCTTAAAATTCAAAACCTCACATCTGGAAACCAGTGTGAAGGAGCATCTTTCATTCTTGGCGGGTTGGTTGCATGGAGTGTTGTGGGTCTTTATCTCTCAGTCAATGTGTGTGCATTCTGACAAAGAAGAGTTTCTGCTTTGACAGAGGAAATATTTTTTCCTCTTTGCAGACAAAGATTTTTATCCCTGTACTAGCGTCTTCATATATCATCGTAATTCTGTAAGAATCTAAGTAAATTCTGACATATCTTTTCATTAAATAAATAGAAATAAAATTAAAATAAATAAATATGTATAAAATATAAATAAATAAATAAATAAATAAATATACACATATTTGCATCAGTGTTACACATGTGCACTTGTGCTGGTTTGACCGTGGCTGGATGTCAGGTGCCCACGAAAGCTGTTCTATCAGCTCCCTTCCAGCTGAATAGAGGATAAAAATTAACCAATTGTTCATTATAGTTGAGATAAGGACAAGGAGAGATCACTCAGCAATTACCGTCACAGGCAAAAGAGGCTCAACTCATGAACATTATTTAATTACTTGCCAGTCAAAGGAGAGTAGGTTCCTTTGACCCCTCCCTTATTCCTGGGCTCAGTGTAATTTCTGAATTCTCTGTCTCCCCTGAGCAGCACAGGTAGATGGGGAATGGGGTCTGAAGTCAATTCATCACACCTTATCTCTGCCGCTCCTTCCTAGCCAGGGAAGACTCCTCACATTGTTGTCCTGCCACAGTGTGGAGTCCTTCCTACTGGAAACAGTCCTCCACAAACTTCACCAACGTGGGTCCTTCCCACTGGCTGCAGTTCTTCACAAGCTGCCCCATTGTGGGTCCCTCCCATGGGGTTAATCCTTTAGGAACAGGCTGCTCCAGTGTGGGGACCTTGTGGGGTTACAAGTTCCACCAGAAAACCTGCTCCTGTGTGGGCACCGCTCTCCACAGGTCCTGCCAGTACCCTGCTCCAGTGCAGGCTTCCCGTGGGATCACAGTCTCCTTTGAGCATCCACCTGCTTTGGGATGTGGTCCTCCACAGGCTGCCAGTGGATCTCTGCTCCCTCAGGGGCTGCAGGAACACAGCTGCCTCACCATGGGCTTCACTTTGGACTGCAAGGGAATCTCTGCCCCAGCATGGAGCACTTCCTGCCCCTCCTTTTCCACTGACCTTGGTGTCTGCAGAGTTCTTTCTGTCACGTGTTCTCACTTTTATGGCTGCTGTACTGCAGCCGGTTTTTTCCTTCTTAAATACAGTATTGCACCTCTGTCAGTGATGGGCTCGGCCTTTTGTTGGTTGGATTGCAAGGAGAGAACACTGCTAACTAAAAGGAAGAGCTGTGTCAGTTGTTACAAGGTAGATACAAGACCTTTTTCTTTCCAGAAAAAAGTTACATTACACTCTAGCACTTCTCAGGTGCTAAGTATCTGCCAGAGGAGCAGACCAGGTACCTAAGGTGTTAAATCTCAGACAACAGTGGACATAGCCTGAGAGAGATGCAACATTTAAAAATCACTAACTTGTCGCATAGAGCTCTCCTAGAAACAAGCTTATTCTATTCCTACAAGTTCAGGAAGCAGGAGTCTAGTCCAGCTGTCATAAGCAGGTGCATGCAATATCCCTCAATGCCATAAAATTTTGTCCGTCATACTGTCATACTCCCAGAGCACAGCGGTTTTGATGCTTTCTGAGAAAAATCCACTGTGCCGTCTGCAGTGAAGCATCAAGGGAGAGACCGCAAAGAAATCGTAAGCAGTGGGCAATTGCTCATGGGTATCTCGCATACGGAAGAGAGTAGAATATTATTTTTGAGGCGCAGGACTTGCAAAATGGTTGTTGTTTCTTCTCAAAATTTTTGGCAAGAGCAGAATGTGATTAGGTAAAAAATTAAAGTCTTCCTGTTCTGAGCATGCAGGCATACCTACTGGTTACAGATGATCCTTGAATTAGAGTAAGCAGTTTTACCATCACCCTGTGTAGCATGGCCAAAACCAAGGCTTTTGTCCAGAAGTTACCGTAGGTATGGAACAAATTCATTTCTACTTGTCAAGTGTATTAAAGTGTATTACTTTATTTCTTTTTTTTACCTTTTCTGTTTTCCTTTTTTTTTTTATTTCTGGCTCAATATGAGCCAGCAGTGTGCCCAGGTGGCCAAGAAGGCCAATGGCATCCTGGCCTGTGACAAGAACAGCATGGCCAGCAGGACCAGGGCAGTGATCGTGCCCCTGTACTGGGCACTGGGGAGGCCACACCTCAAGTCTGTGTTCAGTTCTGGGCCCTTCACTTTAAAAAGGACATTGAGGGGCTGGAGCTTGTCCAGCGAAGGGCAACGAGGTTCCTGAAAGGACTGAAGAACATCTCTCATGAAGGACACCTGAGGGAGCTGGGGTTGTTGAGCCTCAAGGATGCTCAGGGGGGACCTCATTGCTTTCTGCAACTCCCTGAAAGGAGGTTGTGGTGAGGTGGGGGCCCATGTCCACTACTGTGCCTGCAGTGAGAGGACAAGAGGAAATGGCCTTACGATTAAGATTAGATATTAGAAAAAATTGTCACTGTTAGGGTGGTCGTGCATTGGAATAGGTTGCCCAGGGAGGTGGTGGAGTCACCATGCCTGGAGGTGTTCAAGAGATGCCTGTATTTGGCTCTGGGTGATGTGGTTTAGGGGGTTACGGCAGTGCTGCATTGGTGGTTGGACTGGATAATCTTAAAGATCTCTTCCAAACTTGGTGATCCCAAGAGTCTATGGCTGCTCTATTTCACTGTTTAAAATCTCAGCATCTTCTGGCTTACCAACTGCTTTAATTACCAGATAACAACCATAAATGCATAAATATTTATGTACATTTATACATATCTTATAAATATATAAAGAAGCTCTTGAATGTGTCATCCAGTTTCAATGGCTGTGTCTTGTTCTGCCAAATATTTTACTTATAAATTATTTCTCTTATTATTCTGCATAAAAATAATTCGAACTTAAAAAATAAGCATGGCAAATAGGATTTTTTTTTTAGGAAAACTATAACCATGTATTATATAATAACTGTACGACCTGGCCTACAGATATTTTAGTGGTAAGTACTAGATTAATACCTTGACCAGTGATCACTCACCTTTCAACAAGGTATTCAGGTTTTGGGCAGATTAATATTTGTGCTGAAATCTGTGCTTCCCTAACTGTAAACAGTCTTTTGATTATTTAGGAGAATGTACTGGGAGCAAGACAGATGCAGAAGAAATTCAGCTCATTAAAAAAAAACCCCAAAAATTAAAACTTACATAATTCTTCATGTATCTCAGAGCACAGACACAGCCAAGCTTATGTAACTCAAAGGCTTCCCTCTGTTTGCGAAAAGGTCGCAATCATTTAATATGTACCAACTTGTAAACCACTATTTCCCTTTTTATACTATTTTGTGACAATTCCACTTCCTATTTTTAGCATCTGAAAGTAGTGTTTGAGAGTGTTTTTTGAAATAGCTGGGGTCTGTTAAAGGTGAATTTCGTTTCTGGTCAGATACAGCCTAAAAGTGGAGTATGTGTATCAGAAGGTGCCCACAGAAAATCTACTAAATGTCATCAATATGTACTAGCACATTTTTTGGTGTGCAGCAGCATGTCAAAAAGTTACATCTTCTGGGCTTGGTACTGGTCGAGCTCCACATATGTGACTGAAGTGAGAGCTCAATACAGCAAGTGCCTTACCAGATCCTTTTATTGCTTGCCCTATAATCTAAGTAGTGAATCAGTTAGCAGAAAACTAACAAAAGTTTTCTTGGGCCATATGTAACAAAAATACTTGTCTGAGCTGTGATATAAACAGATATAAATCAATAAATGCTGTTATTTCCAGAGTAATAGCCAAAAAAAACACTAAAAATCAAGGGGAAAAAAATTGGAAAGTAATTGCCGTATGAGAATGGATATGAAGTAAATACAGTAGGTAATGTGAATTGCATATTTCAGAATGAGAGCTTATTAGGCAAATCATAGCCTCAAATAGTCTCAGCTTTACTTTTAGCTAGTTTTGAGTTAAGAAAAGTTGTATTTCTGTAGTTGTGTGATGGAATACTGATAAAAATGGACTACTTCACTAAAAGGACAAAAATACAACCTTAAACTAATGCAAGGTAAGATGGCTCTTTATAAAAGAGAAGAGAATTTTTCCTATCTGGCTTTATCTTCTGCTGTACTTCCTTGGTAAGCAGAAACAATGCCCAGGTTGAGTCTTAAGAAATACCGAGTGCTATACAAATTTGGTGTGCTCTGAGGAGTTCATCTGAGCAAAGGAAGTGTTTCCAGAAATATTTTCCAAAGCTCTATTTAATTCTTCTCATTCTTTAGTTGAAGTCTCTTGAAATCTGAAAAAGAATCATTGGCTTGCATTGCTTTATTTCCTGCTTTTATTGTTCAGATCACAGAATCACAAAATAAGCTGATTTGGAAGGGACCCACAAGGATCATGAAGTCCAGCTCCTGGCCATGGACAGCACCATTCCCAACAGTCATATTATGTGCCAGAGAGTATTGTCCAAATGTTTCTTGAACTCAGACAGACTTGGTGCTGTGACCCCTTCCCTGGGGAGCCTGTTCCAGTGCCCAACCACCCTCTGGGTGAGAAATGTTTTTCTAATATCAAACCTAAACCTCTCCTGACACGACTTCAGGCCATTCCCATGGATCCTGTCACTGGTCACCACAGAGAAGAGACCCCAGAGAAGAGTGTCTGCCCCTTCTCTTGCCCTTGTGAGGAAGTTGTAACTGCAGTGAGGTCTCCCCTCAGTCTCCTTTTCTTCAGGCTGAACAGACCAAGTGCCCTCAGCCTCTCCTCACAAGGCTCCCCTTCAAGGCCCTTCACCATCCTTGTTGCCTTCCTTTGGACACCCTCTAATAGCTTTATATCCTTCTTGCATTGTGACAACCAAAACTGCCCCCAGCACTTGAGATGAGGCCGCCCCAGTGCAGAGCAGAGCAGGACAATCCCCTCCCTTGCCCGGCTGGCGATGCTGTGCCTGATGCCCCCCAGGACACGAATGGCCCTCCTGGCTACCTGGGCACTGCTGGCTCATGTTCAGTTCACCATCAACCAGGACCCCCAGGTCCGTCTCCACAGCACTGCTCTCCAGCCTCTCATTCCCCAGCCTGTCCGTACATCCAGGGCTGACCCATCCCAGGTGCAAAATCCAGCACTTTCCCTTGTGAAATTTCATGTGGTTGGTGATTGTCCTGCCCTGTAGTTTGTCAAGGTCTCTCTGCAGATTATGGTCTGGTATATACATCAGCAGCACTTAGCCTGGGTTCGAAGTAGTCTCCCCGCAGAAAGCTAATAATAGAAATCCTGCTGTCATGATAGAGAGTTTTAGTAACAAATAACACATCAGGGGGTGCTGGACCATGAAATGCAGTAAATAACAGCTTTGGAGTAAAAGGAAGTATCTTAACATGATCTGGTGCTAAGTATTTCATGTGGTTCAACCGTGGCCTCATACTAACTGCTTGGTGGAATCTGCAAAACTGATTAAAATTTAAATGAATGCAGGAGAAAAATTTACCTGTCCTGCTTTCTGTGTAAGCAGAAGCATCTCTGCTCTAACTTGATTAGTAGGCCTTTATGAAATGCATCTGCTGTGTTTCAGTCATGTTAGAATACTAACATAACTCTTTAATCAGAATATAGATGTAGGGCATCTTCTGTGGTGCTATTATTAGGACTTTCAACTGATTCTGACATACACAGTCATAATATATTTTCTTTGATCATCTGTGGCATTTAGGAAACAGTGTACCATTTTCTTTCTTTCTTTTTTTTTTAACTTTTCGCTAGAAATTTTCCTTTCCTCATCTAGGGTAAATTTTTCTGCTTAAAATCATGGCGGGAGTTGGGGGAAAATTTAGAATTCGCATTTTATAAAAGCTTTACTTCTTTAACATCTTAGAGAGTCTGGTCTCTATAGAAACATGAAAAAACAGAAGTCTCATGAGGAAAAGAAGGTGAAAATTTCATTTAGAATTCACGTGAAATAAAAAGAAACTGAAGCAGTGGTGGGGTTTTTGAGTGTCACATTCTTACTTTCTTGGAGGTGACTCAAATAAGGATTTTGTGTTTTCTAGAAGTCAATGTCAATGCACCTAAAGTAGGTATTGCAGTTTAGGCATGCAGTGTAATCCCAAGTAGCTGAATAACTAAATTGGGAGTGCGAAGAATGATCTACCACGAATCACAGTGCACCCTTTCTGTATAGTAGCAAATGGTCTTAGTCAGGTGGCATTCAGAACTATTATTTTAATCAGTGCTAAACCCCCTAGAGGTTTGGGGTTCTTGAAATTGGGTGTTTAGTCAGCTGAACTAATTTTCTTTGAACAGTTGCGCCTGCCTGAAGAAGCAAGTTTTTTAAAAAAATGAAAATGTATTTATAATAAGCATGGAGAGCTTGCCTCATGTAATTAAGAAGAATTGCTTGAAATTTTCTGTCATCACCATTGAAAGAAGTAGCATGTCCTTGCCCTACATAAGGGTGGTTTTTCTTCCATTGTAATGCCTATTGTTCTCAGCAGGAAAAATGCTTCTTTTCATTTTCTCTTTGCATAGTCTTTGCAGTAGACTGTGGTTTGTTTTTTTTTAAAAAGTGTGTTTGACTTTTAAGACTCTAATAGAACCTATGCAATTTGCATTTGATTTTTAGTCTTAATAGGTGTATATGCCAAAAGAGATTTTATTCTTTCTCCAGGGCTTTTAGATTGTTTGACGGCTCACACACAGTGTTCTAGTAAATAACTAGTGTTATCTGACACTGATATTTTCACAATGAGTTTCTAAAATAGACCACAGTCAGATTACGTTTGCAAAATAATGTCTAATTTGTTTATGATGTGAAATGTTTGCTGACTTCTACAATTTAAGAACAATTTGCATTCATAGGGGGAATTAGTTCTGCATGGTCATTGTTTCTCAATTACAAAGTGTGAAATCCCTTTTTGAAGCCACGTGCATAAACAGGGAGGCAGTCCTGTTCTGGGCGTCCAAGTGACTTGCGCATATAAAGTCCAACACTAGGACTGTAGTGCCATCTGCTGAAAAGTAGTGAGGACCCACTGGTACCTGAGCAGAAGTTTCCAAATAGCCCTTTCTGTCTTGGATGCCAAATTCTCACTTCTCTTATGCTTCTCTGCCTGTTGACAGTTACCACTTTCTTACTGACTTGTCATGTTTCTTTTCTTCTTGTACTGGATCTCATTAGGGATCTCAACCATTTTTCCTGCAGTGTTCAATGGTGTTTAAGTGGCAAACTCAGGAAAGAGAGGACACAGACTGAAAGTGTTGCATATTAATCTGCCAGAAAAGCTTTTCTGTAACTTCATTGTGCTCTGAGGTACCAAACATGGATTTAAAAGAAAACAGGCAATGTAAATCAAGGGGTGGTTTCTGCTTTCATCATGCCTGGTTTTGTTGTTTGTTACCACCACTGTGGATTTCTTGTTTGAGATGGCATGCTTATGTTTTGGGGTTTTTTTTTGGTCTGTGCTCCATGAAAGCACTATCTACCTTGAGGATAAGGTCTGCATTCATTTTTGTTATAGTCTTTGCACTCAGTTCTGCCACCCTTTTACTTTTCAACTGGCCACAGCTACCTCACCCCCAAAAAGCATGGCTACAGCCTGGAAGGAGCCACACAGTGCAATGCCAGGAGTGATGGAGCAAGTCTGGGTATGGGCACCGGCCTCCTGACACAGCAGGGACTGCACCCTCCCCATTATAACAGAATGAAAGAAACTCTCTTTGTCAGAAATGAGACAACAGCCATTACCAGTGGGTGGTGGGTGGCAGAGCTCTAAAGGTGTCTCTAAGGCATGATTTTTAGTGATGTTTCTCTAAGCCTAAGGACAATAACATCAGTCCTGTGGAGCAGCTCAGGGTCTCTTTTATTCAGAGCTTCAAAAGTTGTTTTAGCAAAGGGATTCCTTGGCATTGCTCTCACTTGCCATGACACCTGTCATAATATTCTTTTCAATAAGATAACCTTCACTTAATCAGTAGCTAGAAAAGAGCTGACAGTGGGCTTTAAGTTGATGAATAAACTTATTAGTGGCTACAAAGAAACAGAGTAGAGAGAAGTATGTGCTTATAACAAAATGTGGGGTGTATTTAAATGCTTATAAGGGAAATTGATGGTCTTAAAAAATATGAAAGACAGTGGTTTTGCTATTCATGAGCTGACAGTCTTCATCTTCAGTTAGTCATAATGGTTTGTTTCTGTCTGTATCAGTTCAAATGAAAATATGCAAGGAAAACATTGCAAGTCTTTGTCAAACAGAAACACAAGACTGTAAGGTTCACTTTATTGGAAAAAATATATTTGTGCCTCTTTGACAGCAGAAATCACTCAGTCATTTTCAAGACTTTTGCATCCGTAAACTTTTTTGATTAAATGTAATATTGCCAAAGCAGAGGATAAATCATAGCGAAAACACTAGCACAGAAAGCAGTATAATATAAAAGGCATCCAAAAGCAGAGGCAATGTTAGAAGTCCTGTGGCCAAATACATATATTCTAGGACCAGGAAACCATGTTCCATCTGTTTTGTTGTAATAATAATACTGATGTGAAGTTCTCTTTGAGTATATGGGCAAAGAGCAAGACATTGTTAAAATACACCAGCGTCTTCTAAGGGGCTGAAAGATAGCTAGAGACACAGTGGTGCAGAAAGTCACAAACAGCAGACAATATTTGTAGAGGTGGATCAATAACCGTAGTGGAAATTGATCCCTTGGGTAGCCTCTGATCATGCTGATACCTTGTGGAAGAGCATATTCCATGTGAAATAGACTCAGCCTCTTTGTTAAAGATGTCTTTATAGCTTAACCTGACCAGAGACTCATGTTCTGGTTTCATAGTAGTTTACAAGTTTCAGATCTTTATTTTAATGTTTTTTGGACTGGAAGAAATATATTTTCTTTCCATAAATATAATAAGCACATGCTTGCATCAGCCCTCCTCAGGAAGATCCTGGTTCCTGTGGTAAGCAATGCATGTTCACGTCCTTCCCCATCTAATTTGAGAGACAGCAGGTAATGAAGGCAGAGGAGGCTGTTGGCCTTCCTAATCCTTAGGTCAGCCAGATTCAAGGTCACCTTTTCATACCATTACCTATAGAACTGGAGATTTCTTCTCACATTTTGCCAGCAAAAGTTAGCAAAATACATCCATGAACCATTATAGCATTGTCTTACAACATTTTGCCAGAAGGAGATGGTTAGTTTTAATGGCTATGTCAGCAGATGGTCACTGTCATTTATTTTGTTTCAGAGCCTTTTATTTTTGTGGTGCTGGTTAAAAGGGCTTGCCTGCTGTTCAGTTGTTTGTATTGAAATAATACTTCATTTTGCTGCTCAGAGATCCATAAAAGGGATCACTGGGAAGAGTGAGTGTCACATCAATGGACTTCTTATCTAAACTCCCAAAGTTTTTCTAACTCAGCCTTCTCAGGCATAGTGCTAAGCCCAGCTTAGCAACTTTGTCAGAAGCAGTTTAATGAACAAGTAAGAAAAACAACAATTCAGCAATCCAAATTTGATATGCTGTATATCCTGTACAGCTGGAGTCAATAAAGTAATTTTTTTTCTAATTAATTTACCATCCAATTAATAAAGGAAAAAATGGTTTCACCAGTGAAGACAATGTCTACTTTAACTTCAGACCTTAATACTAGAGTGGCCAACTAAGTTTACCACTTATGTGGTAATGTGGAAATGTCCTTCCAGTATTCAAAAGCTGTAGTTTTAATAGCGGTGAAAAAAGACTTCGGTGAGAGGTGTAGTGCTTGATGGGACAAAATGCTTATTTTTATAAAGATGTCACTTGATCAGTTTTGGTAAAATATATTTAGAAACTTATGTAGATAACTACTTATTTTTGGTTTTTGTTTACTTTATCTGCAGATATGTATACTTTGCTCAGTAAACTTACTGAGTCCATTTTCTGCGCATTCAGCTGCTGCAGGATTTTTTATGATCAGATTTTCTTAATGAGAAAAGTCTTGCTCATAACTGATAAATTATATGATCGCTTTTTAGAAGCAAGATATCTATGGAATTACTCTGTATTTTTTCAGTTGTCATCCTTATGTGTCTTTACTTCTCAGACACATTATACTTCTGACTTTAAAACCAAAATTGTGCTATGTGGTCAGTAAGGGTCTTGACATTAGTGTGGGTAGCTCCAAAATAAAGGGAAACAAGTGTTGTTAACTTCAATTTCAAAGGTGTATTTCAATTTTGGCTTTTAGTTTCTTTTTAAGTTTTAAATTTTAGTTTGCTATGAGCTGTGAACTTTTATCAATTTTATTTTGCTTTCTTCTCCATTTAGTCAGCAATTTCTGATGTCCGTAAAGGCAGTTATTTTGCTCAGGAAAGCACAATGCTGCTGAATATTTGTTGCACAATGTGTAGCATAAAAATTAGTATTGTCACTATCAGCTATGGAAATAAAACAGTGAAGGTTTAAGACATGTTCAATAATTAATGATTTTGCTTACAAGATGCCTCAAATATTTTCATCAGGCCATTATAATTCAGGAGGAAAATACTTGATTATGCGCTGAAATACATTTCATGATTGAGATGTTTGTGTTTAGTTCTGTTTCTAGAGAAACATTTGGATTGTTTTTCTTCCAAAAATGTGATTTCTTATGGACACACACAGCTGTGATTGTCTAGGAACCTTTTTTACCTGTGCTCCAGAAAATTATTTAGTCCTCTGTAGCAATATAGCAAACTTGAGATGTCTGTTGTGAAGGGAAGGTGTTTGATCCATGGAAGTAAATAGAAGTTAAAACTTAAGTGCTGTGCATCTCCAGTCTGTAATGTGGTCACAAGTGAGACCTACCTATCCAAGCAAAATAAAAATAGTTTGAGAGTAGTGCGTGTACATATATATACAATAGAATATATATTATTGTATAACTGATGGTTAACAATATATGTAACTGGGAGTAAATATATTGTTAATTATCAAATTTTATTTATTTACTGTTACTGTGAAAAAGTAAAAGTAAAGTTATTTATTTTACTGTTGTGAATGTTACTGTTCCTCAGCTGTTCAATGAATAATTTAATTCAAAAAGTCATAGGAATAGAGTTGACTTGATTTTTAAGATGATCAAGAAAATGTATATAAACAAATGTGCATATACACTCTTCTACACATTTTGATCAAAATAACGTACATATAAATTAAATCTGGTACACTGAGTAGGAAAGGCAAAGGTTTTTAAATTATTTTGTATTTAGCTTCTGTTTGTCTGTCTGCTTAAATAGGCAATTTAAAACAACTAAAGAAAATGTTGCATTGCCATGGGACTACGGAGTAGAGAGATCTTCCTGAGATGTATCTCTACTAGAACTAGCATTAAGAAGACTTGGGGTGCACTGTTGCAGTTGGTGCTGAGAACCTGCATTAAAGTGATGTGCACTTTGGGCATTTTTCTTCAGCCAAACTTTTGACCAGTCCCCTACATACAATATATTTGTTGTGAAACTGTGAAAAGAAAAATTGCGCACTTGACTTCGAACACTAAGTGGTCTAAGAAGTGCTGCACTGCTCTTTCTTCTGCCTCCTGCAGATGGTGGTACATGTTACTGCAACCATGGTAACATGTCATTTATTCTTGTTCATGCTTAGTTTCTCACATTGTTTCTATTTATCCTTGCAAGTTGCGGAGTAACACAACAGTAGCTGTGGCCTGAACTTCTTCCTGACTCTGAGGAGGCTGAAGTAAAATGTTAAAGAAAAAGGGGAGTAAGGGGCAGGGAATATATTAACATGTAGGTACTACTTTGACCCAAAGACACCGAATAACCAATGGTTATTTCAAAGATTTCCGATGTAGAGCATCACGGCTGAAAACTTTTGCCAAGAGCCAGTGCCTTGACTTCACTACTCTTGATGATATTTTGGGAGGTTGCCTATATCTATGTCCAAGAACATTGCTGTCACCCTGTCAAGGAAACCTTGGCACTGCTGGAGTGTACAAGCCAGTGGCTAAAATGTTCAGGGTGGCCTGCAGATGTGGAAATGTGACTGTTGGTATGCAGGCCTTGGGAGAGCACCAGGGAAAACTTAGGCACAGCTCTACTGCCTGTCCTGGGAGGACCCATAGTCCCTGTGATGTTCATCAGGCTGGCTTTTAAGGAGCATGCTGACACCTCCTCTCTGTGGACTGGTGGGATCATCTGGAGAATGTGGCAATCCTACATGATACCCTGTGCCCTGGGTTTGTGAGTGAATACCCAAACCATGGTGTAGTCCAGGTGCTGAAGCGCTACCAGAAAGCTCCAAATCCTCCTAGCTACTGTCTCCATTCTCAAAATGTGTAAAACTTATTCTGGAACTACAATCACTGGCACAGGAAGTTGTTGGCATTAGCAATGGCCAGGAGCACACCACAAAGGGGTGATGCAGGGTCAAGGAATGCAAATTATGTTGATGATGATGATGATCTCAGATGATGAGATCTCCTCCAGACTCTCCAGTGTAATAAGCCTGAATCTGCAGTTGTGGGTACACAGGCAGGTATCTGTCACCAGCAGGATTTGTGGTGTGCTTATGCCAAGAGGTCTGTTCAAGATAGCCACAGTGGTGGCATATCTCCAGAGTGTGTCTGTTGGCCCAGATCACAAGTTCAGTGATTTTCCTTTCCTTGAAGTTTGTTAGATGTTTTCTCAAAGTTTGTTGGATGTTTTCTCAAATTCTGTTAGATCTTTTCTCTTCCTGTTGTTCAGGTTCACGGATCATTTACCAACTTTTTTTCATAGTGTTGCCAAGTATCATATTACCCAGTGTCAGAGAAGACTTTGGTCTTCCCTTCAGAACCGTTTATTAACTCTTCTGTTTGCTTGGGTCCACAGACTGCATCAAGCTGTATATTTTAGGAGATCAATGGCATTGATTTTGCTATCAGGAAAATATTAAGAAAAGGAAGAACAACAAAAACAATAGGTTGTCAATGGATGATGGCAAGAGAAGGCAGAGTGGGTACATAAAGCAGGATAATTGCCGTATTTGTATATTAATGAGATTTGGGCCTTAGGAGGGTCATGGGCCGGTATAGATGATCATATGAAAAGATGAAATAACCAGTGCAGTTTGGCTTGTTTTATGTATGCAGAGCACTGTCACCTGTTTGTTGTGGCAGTGGAAGGTTTGAAGAAGCCTGCTGGCACATGCAGTGTGCTTTGTGCCCCAAGGAACTTCATACTCATACAATCCACTCACCAGACTTGTGTCCCCACTTGGGGCTTGCACACTTTTGGAAACCACAGGGAACACGTCTTTCCATTTCAACTGTTTTCCAAAAGGAATGTAATTCATACTCACTGAAACTCGTTCATATCCCAGATTAACAAGGGAAGTCATATGGGCATTCACTTCAGAAACTCACTACAGGTCTAAGTGCTAATGTTGTTACATAATAGACAGCAAAATGTGGAAATGTTTTCCATCTTTTGTGTTTGGTTAGTGACTTTTGAGAAAAAAATGTTTGCTTGGAGTTTTGTTTGTAAAGCTAACCTTGAATAATGCCGATTTCCAGAAAAAATCGACAATGCGTTTTTAAGTTTAACAATCAGATGGGTCTTATAGCTATTCTCCACACTAAAAGAGGACTGAAGCTTGCTGTTTCTCAGTGAAAGCTAAAATAAAATGTGGCATTGGTAGAATTTCAGATGAATTTAAGAGAATACTGTTCAATTGGTATCGTGAGGCCCCAAAGGCTGTTTCTGTTGAAATTGCTAACAGCATGGCAGAAAAGTTGTTTTCTTGCTTTAGTACTCAGAGATCCAATATTGTTGTTCATCCATCAGTAATGTGCTGAAAGCATGTTATTTAATGTTTGTAGTTTGCTTTTAGTCTCCAGAAGGAGACTGTTTTGCAATCTCAACAAGGAGGTAGAAGAGAGCTATTGTGAGGTAAAAATTGCATTTCTCTTGTCTGCCCTGGAAGATACAGCTTTTTTACTACCCAGACAAAGGAAGAACAGGATTGCTATGACTCGGAATTGACCCATGTTTAAATTTACCAGTGTAAACTTATGCAAAAGTGTGTGGTTCTTAACAAAGTGCATCTCCATTGCCGAATCACAAATATTTTTTATAAAAATAGTAATGCAGCCATTCAGTGGTGTGGAAGGTGCTGAGAAATAATAAACAGAAATTCGGAATCAAAATTAGGCTTTATCACAATTTTTCCCTCTTTGTTTACACATATGTAATTATTAATGACCTACATTTCTTCAAAACTGAATTTTACTAATTACTGGTACATCTTTTTGGTAGTGAGATAAAAGTTATACCTATTACCAAAACAAAGTATACAGGTGAACACCTTTATGATTTATGCAGAACATTTGATGGAGTTATTTTTTGCCTGATGTAGTCCCTAAATTCTACTTTTACTTTGGAGATGTGAATACAAGTAGTCCTGTTCATGGCCCTATTGTGAAAGTTCAGAATCCATAATTTTCAATAACCAAGAGTAAAGTGAGATCCTATAGAGACTATCACTGAGCAGAATAGTCATCAGACCCAAGTTCTCATTTAGGATCTGGGATATCCTTCTCCAGCCTCTCCTTTTTTCTTTCTTTTGAGTGGTCCTGATTTGTCACGTACATATAATGGGTGTAATCCCCACAACTAAACTTGTCAGTCATTCTCCACCATAATAATCTGCTGAGGTTTTTAAAAATCTGGTGATGAGTAGGATCTCATTTAATCAACAAAGAAAACTCTGATAATTGTTTCAAGTGCAGAGCTCTGCTACACTGCAGACTATATGCAAGTCTCTACATTGTCCAGGGTCAGTGACCTAGAAACAAGAACTCCAGTGCTAACAGAGGGACATGAAATGTCAGGAGTTTCAATACAGAGAATGCAACAGAGTAATAACACGGAGCTTTTTGCATGTAGCTTGATGCTTACATTTTGCTTCCTAAAAGGATCTCCAGCAAAAACCTTTTTTGGTTTTATAATTCTCTGTACGGGATAGTTCAGTAAGCAGCAACTCTGTAAGGGACAACTGCATGAAGCTATTAAAGCCAGTAAATAGGCAGTTTTAAGGTTTCTTTGGTAATGATATGCATTTATATGTTTTCAAGCCCCAGACTTACAGCTGGCCTTTATTCCTGGTAAGCATTGGAAGAAAAAGATTATGAAAATTGCTGACCTGTAATTCAGATGTCTTTACCTATTTGTATGCTCTAATAAAAGGGCTGATTCAACTCACACTGATGCATTCAAGTGAGCTTTCTGCTAGCTAATGTGAGTGCTAAGGTTAAACCAGCACAAAGATTGGCATGGCTCACTGCTTGAGTGTTTGGTCAGGATCAGTATTACAACCCATACTTTAGTTTGATTTCAGTGATTACATGACTATCAGTACCTGAGTTTGCAAACTTGAATCGTGCTTTGTACCTCTGCCTGTTGTCAGGCTTTTGACTATGCTAACAACATATCCCTGCACTGATTCGTGGTGGAGTAACATTACACTCCTGACAACCATTGCCTGTTTGTCAGTCACAGTGCTGGCCCTGTATTGCTCCTTCCACCACAGTCCACCAACCAGCGAACATTTCTTCCTTGTGAAGATCCTCCATGGATAAATTTCTGAGACGGTAAGGAGTGCCACAGCCTCAGGCTGCTCTTTATTCCGAGACACTTCATCTTGAAAACTTTCTCCATCATGTCAGGACGATTTCTTGCTTTATCCAAAGAGGTGATGGCATGCAACCAGCGACCTCTGGAAAAGGATACAGTGAGATATGTTGTGCATACTCAGCACGTCCCCAAAAGTATTTGTGACATCAAAGAAGAAAAAAAAGGAAAAAAATCAGTTATATGGCCTGAAGTCTTCTTTGACCTATAGCTGTTCTTACTGTGCTACAGTTTTCTTCATATCAACAGAGGAGGACATCTGTTTACTAGACAAACCATTACCTGTGATAGCACAGAGGAGCTGCCATCACCCTGCAAAACTATATCACACCCTTATCACATCACTAGTGGTATCTATGCAGATCAGTGACAGTCACTCCAAAGCCTCCACACACCCTGTGCAACTGAGCCAGGATGATGAAAGGGTGACACTTTGCAAAGTAAAAACCAATGAGCAGAAGTCAAGGCAAAGTATTATTTTTTACATTACAGAATTACAGAACAGGAGATACTGGAAAGGACCTTTGGAGATCATCTAGTCAATTCCTCCCGCTCAAGCACGGTGAGCTTCAGCAGGTGGCTTAGCTCTGGGTCTAGTCAGGAGTTGAGTATCTCCAAGGATGGATGTTATGTAGTCACTCTGAACAACTTTTTCCATTGTTCAAATGCTCCATTTTTTCCTGTGTTTAAATGGCATGTTTATGTCAGTGGGGGTTCATTGCCTCTGGTTCTGTCTCTGAGTACCACTGAAAAGAACCTGGCTCCATCTTCTTGTCACCCTCCCTTTGCATATTATATACCTTGATAAGATGCTGAGTCTTCTCTTCTAGAAGCAAATAGTCCCATCTCTCTCAGACTTTCCTTATAGGAGAGATGCTTCAGTCCTTTAACAATTTTTGTGGCCTTGAATGAAGTCTCTCCAGTATGTCCATGTCTCTCTTGTACTGGGGACTCAGTCTCAGAACTGAACTCTGCACTCCAAATGTGGAATCAGGAGTGCAGAGGACAAGGGAAAGATATCCTCCCTCCAGCTGCTGGCAGCACTGCTCCTTTGTTGATGAAGAGTGATCAATTTTACTTTGCATTACACATGCGAGATACAATTCAGCTTCCTTAAGCAAAGAATCTTTATGCCATCTATGCCAAATGGGGAAAGGCTATGTCTGAGGGCAATATAAAACATCCATGTTAGCCTAAAATAAACACTGAAGAGTACCTCATGGTTCTCTGCTATGTATATGATGTTTATAAAAATATTCTGATTAAATTGGGGGTGTTGATTCAATATTACATGATAATGGTATATGAATGGAGATGACTTTCTGAACATTGAGAAAAAGTACTCTTCAGTTGTCCTGGTAAGAAGGAATGCTGAAGGAAACATTGAATGGAAGTATGGAGCAAACAGAACTTTTTTGGACTCCACCATTCAATGGCAATCTGCTGTAGCATAAATTATTTAGAGCAGCAGAGTTCTACTTATCAGACATAACGGGTGAAAAGAGGAGCTGCTTTTAGCTAGAAGCACAGAAAATAACTAGATGCTTAAAGAGTCAGTAAGCCATGTGTAGTGCCTCTTCCTTGGAGTCATGCTAGGCTCATTTGTTGCTACAATGGCATATGGGATCCATGTAATGCTTGCGTAGCAAGCTATCTTCTGCCACAGAAACTGCCCTGGGCTAATGTGGGCCAGGTCTATGAGATACCATCATGATCTGGATTTCATGTTCTTTTCAGGACAATCAATTAACTCAGAACTTGGCTAGGTCCTTAGGTGACTTTCATCTGGAGCAATTTCAAAAATGGCATATTTTATTCTCTTTATTCAAGTGCAACCAATGACACACCTAGTTTTTTTTGAGTTTTAACATCCCCTTCTTGAAGTACATGTATGCTATATATATATGTATAATACACAGTACAGTATACATGCCTCTTTCTTTTGGCATATCCACTCCTAGCATGGCAGATGACCAGATTTCTACCTGACCAAGTTGCCTAGTATTGAAGAAAATTTTTTAAAAAGCCATATGTATCAGTGCATATTTATGCTATTTCATGTGGGCACATTTCATGACCTGTCTCCCACGATGTGGAACCCGGCAGTGCCACAGGTATATCTCTGTGAAACATTTCCTGCCTCCTCTGAGATTCCTATTGTGGACCGAGCTCTTGCTTTGCTGTGATTTGTTAAAATAAAACAGAGTGTATTAGTAATGTTTATGCATGCCCAGGGCATAAACATTAAAAGTACGCAAATATCATACTAGAAGTCCCTGAAAACTGGCTGTAACCCCAAGTCTTTGGGTAACTTAAGATGTTCTACAGCATAAGAGAGCTGAGCTCATAGGAATACTTCTACAGCATGAAAGAGCTGAGCTAATTGAAATCCAAGGCCAAAGAACAGCGTAAATGTGGTCCAATTAGCAATAAACTGTGTGGGTGGACATGATTGTGTGTCTGTTAAGGCAAGGGATGTCTGTAACAACAAACAACTGTCGTATGTCCAGGGACTGGCAAGAAGAAAGAAAGGTGCAACTAAAAGTAATTGACTGAGACAGATATATCCAAGAGAGGTTTTGGGAGACAGATTTGTGGCTCAAAATAGGCTGTGGCTGTTAACAAAGACACCAGATTACAAGACAACATTTTTATAATATGGCATCAGGGGAAATAGATGAAAATCAAGTTCTAATATTCATTTTGGCGCTGTCAGTGCAGTCTTGTGTTCCTACTCTCCACTTCTGCTTGTCTTTCTATTCACTGTCTAGACTAGGCTGAGCTCTGAGTCCCTGTATGTGTGTGTGAAGTGCCTGCAACAACTAGATTCTGTTTTCAGACAGTGGTCCTATGAGTTAGTGCAATCTAAATTATTAATAATTCAATTAATATTGCATAACTAAATTCATACACTTTAGACACGATGCTTCCTGACTGTAAGGCTTTCAAGAAAAAGTATCCCCAGCTTACTGAGGAAGAAATGTGAGATAAGCTCGTTTGCTCAGTGTAGCATAAGAAATCAACCTGAGAAACTGGCTCCCAGCACTATTTTGTGAGTGGCAAGAGGCACAGATGTGCTTTTCAGAAGATACTGCTTCTTGTATGTTCCTTCCTAGACAAGACTGCTTTAATTTTGATACAGTCTAAAAAGAGCTAGTAAGTTTCTACTTTTTTCTGCTCTTCAAGTAATGGAAACAGTATTTGTTGGACTAAATATTGCTGAACCATTGACCATCTTCCACTTCCACAACTGTATTGAAGATGATGATAATAACTAGAGAATTATGTATTTTAAAGTATTATTTGATGAGAAAATGCTTGTAGGGGATTTTTAATCACCTGAGAAATTGATACTATGAGGTACAGGAAAATAAATCAGCTTTCATGAGTTTCTTCCTTCCAGAATCTCTCACTTTCATATTTGGATGTCAGTTTCAGGAGGAAAGGGCAATTATTGTAGATGATAAAAGGTGTTATTGTTAAACACATATTTTTATCACCCCAAATTCCTAATTCTATTTGTAAACTATTATATCTATTAGGTGCTTATCATTGTAGAGATCAAATAAAGAAGGGCCTTGAGTAGTTTCAAGCTACTAGAGTTTGCTTGATGATTTCTTAAATTATTATTTATGATGCATGTATGTTTTCCTGTCATCAATTGATGTGTATATAAATGGAACCTGGAAATGGAAAGTGCAAAGAAAGAAGGGCAAAGCATTCTCAGCTCAATAAGCACGTTGACAGGGGAGAAGGAATAAGAGTAAAGTATTCGTATTTTCATACACAATTTTAAGGTTTTTTTGGTTTTTTGGTTTTTTTTGGATGAAGTATTATATTGATTAGGCAACAAAAGCAGTACAATTTTATATGCAATGAGAAAGACAAGACATTACTTTTTTCCAGTGCTTTGTCCATAGTCTTCAGAATGCTGCTAATTATTGAGACCTGAATTACTCATAATTTTCAGCTAAAAAAGCAGGAAATTACGTGTTTGCTCAGCATAAGAGTTCCATTGTTTCAATAGCAACTAATGATAGACTTTTCTCAATTAGCAAATTCAAGAAGTAATAGATATTTAAAGTGAATAATTTACTTATTTTTCCATGTGGAAGGACTTAATACCACAAACAAAGTAGATACACAGAAAATGATGTGCAATGTGTTTGCATTACACACCCGGACTTCAGCTAGTGGAAATCATATAAAGACAACTACAGCTTAAAATTTTATTTTCCTTGTTGCATTTTATATAATTGCTCTTATAATTCTATGTTATTTTTTCAGAAAATTATTAGTCTTGACATAGATTCTGGTCTCTGTACCAGAATGGTACAGAAAACTGAAAGACTGGGTAAGGGAAATCTTTCCTTGTTTTCCAGTTCCTCCTCTATTTAAATACTGCTGTCAGATAGAAGAGGGCAGGAGGGCACTCTGCTGGTGATTAAATAAGGGAGGTTACATGTAAAGGTGAAAATATTTGCAGACCTACTAGTGTTGGTCAAAAGTCTCAACGACACACTGCTCTTGGAGAACTTCCTGTGAATAGAAAGATCTGGAAGCAGATGCTGAAATTGTTACCTGAAAATTATTGGAGGAAGCTATTGGTTTCTTTTGTGGGTTTTTTTGGTTTGGTTTTTTTGGTTGATTGCTTGGTTGTTTTTTTGGGTTTGGTTTGGTTTGGTTTGGGTTTGTTTTTTTGGTGTTTGTTTTTTTTTTTTTTTGGAGGGGGGACTTTAATGTATCCTATAAAGAAATCTTAAATGTTTTTTCAACATTATCAGTTCTACGTCCTGTATCTCTTTGCCAAAAGAAATCCTGAGGCAAAGCTTTAGTTTGAAAACAGTCCTATAAACCACTATCATCATATCAAACACATCTTCCAGTTATATTTTGATAACTTCTGGGAATTAACTGAGGTTGGAGAAAGAGATTGCTGTAATTGATACTTTTTATGTGTAAAAAGTGACATTTATATTGCTATTGTGTGTATTTATCTCAGGATGAAAAGTAGGTCATGGTAAAGAGAAAAAATCTAAACCTCGGTTAACCACAGAAGTGTATGTGGAGTGGGATTTAAAAATGATGGGAACAACCCCATTCAGAATGTGTCTCTGTTGCTGTTGCCATTAAAGCATATATTTCAAGTGAGGAATTCCAGAGCATGTGGCAGTAAGCTGTTGAACTCCCAGGAGACTGTAGCTGTTTCAGTAGCTCAGACTGCTGGAAATGCAAAGATTTGTGTCCTTGCTAAGGATGAACAAAAGTGGTTCCCAGTAACTAAGAAATTAATTTTGCAGTTAAAGTAGCATGCAGAATCCTTTATGTTCTTTGGATCAGAAACTCACTGCAAAGAAGAATGCAATAATAAAGACACGTCTTTTAGTCGGTCTAAAGAGTGGGCCAAATGCTTTACTACTGATATTCCTGACTCTAGATGAAACTACCAGTGAAATTTCTGGATGCAGTTCTGGCAGACCAGTGTTGACCAGGTCTGCAGCTAAGGTTAAGATGGTCCTTGCCTGGAGGAAGAAAGTAAACAGCCATAGAGACCAGCTGCTTTGAGGTACTAGTCCAAGTAGGAAGGAGAGTTGCTGCTGAGCCAGGATAATTTAGTTCCCCAATTAGGAGACAGTAGCAGTGGGACAAGAGCTACCTGGGGGTTGTTTTAGTCACCTGTTTTTGCCAAATGGAACTAACTTGCCTCAAGCATAGCACAATAGCTGCCTAATTATATCAAGACTATAAATAGACTGGTACTAAGGAGGCTGTTCTAAATTTTGAGTGATAGATGCAGTCTAATAATCAGAGTATGCTAGTGATTCAACAAAACATTATAAAGATGGTGATGCCACAGTTTTTGTTTATTAAAATGTCTTCTAGTTAAAAATTTAAAAAAGAAAATATAAATGATAGAGAACTTTAAAGTTAGACTATCTTATTGTAGTCTTGTTTCTTCAGGTAATGTGTTCTACAAGATACTCTCAAAAGTAAAATGGCTTTACAAGTCTCTTTCCTTTTTACTCTATATACGTACTTCATGATAGAGTGTGTCTGCTGCATTGCATCAAACCTAATGGCTGTATTTGTACACATCTCTCTTAAGAGACCATGGAAATTCTGCTTAAAACACAAGTGACAGTTGCCTTTGGAATTTGAAGACTTTTTTTTGCACTTGGTCATCTTTGTTAGCACAAAGTGTGACAGAAACCCTCACTCATATAGCTCCGCCCTGTGTCTGCCTACCCAGCTGTCTTTGGCAGACATGAAGATGCATCTGCACCAACACAGAAAGGCTGGAGAAAAAATCATCAGGAGTGGATTGTCCCCTATCCTCTACACATCAAAAAGCATCATTATTTTTTGTGCTCCTAGCAAAACATCAACTGTGTATTGCCAGAACTGTGCTTGCAGCATTCACTTAGTAGCAGAGTATATCGCAATCCACAAAGTAGAGCAGCAGAGCTACAATAATCCATTGTGATTGTTGCTCACATAAAAGTTATTTAATTTTTATTTAATCCCTCCCCTGTGCTCACCTTCATCTTTGTCAGTGAACCTAACTATAACAGTGCTTAAAATCCCAGATTTGTTTGGAGATTTCTTTATTTTGCACTCTAATCAGTTGATTGGGTTGAGCACTTGATCTTTTTTCTAAAGGGGATTAATTTAGCTGAACCCCCTCCGAGTCTACCTGAAACACCACCCCTGGTGAAAGCTGGTGAAAAAACTGCCTCACAGTAATTTTCCAATGGAAATAACTCTGTTCAATTTCTATCTGAACAGTGGAACAGTCAAATACTGCAGATTGAAAGGGTTACCTTGGAAGCAAAAGCAGAGCAAACCTGTGGTTTGTCAGACTATATGTCGGTTAGCAATTAAGGGCAAACTGGGGTACACAAGGAATATTAGATGATTTCATCAAAAAAGTCTGACTACCAAAATAATTTTCAGCTCTTCCTGTTACCAAATAAACAAGCAGGCTGAAGCAGTGTGTCAGGGAATATAATCAGAGCATCTAGTTTTATGAAAAAGCAGAAAAATTATCGGAAATAGAAAAGGTTGAATATAAGTACCCAGTGCACATATCTAATCTGCAGTTCTGAACATTTGTGTTATATACCTTAGTGGAACAGACAGCACCTTATATGGTTTACGTTTGATAGAACAGAAAGAGGAAAAAGACAGGGTGTTATGTTAAGCTTGCAGAAAAAATCAGCAACATAAATTTTCTTTAAGGATACTTTTAAATATGGCCCTTCTCCGCTTAAAGATAAGCTAGTAAATAGTTTTCAAAGTAACTGAAATTTTAGTCATGAAGAGCACAGACGTATCTTCAGAAAATGATTTATCTGATTTAGAAATGCCCTCACCTAAAGAGACTTTTCTTTCATGCGGGAAAATTATATTGACCTAATAAGAGTATTTAAAGATTGTTTGTAAATCTTGGCTTCTGACTGATATGCTAAGCACAAGCTCTTATGTGCCAAGCTACTTGAGCCATGGATTTTAAATTTATTTGACATACAGCTCTCTTACCAACAGAATGTAAAAGAGAAACAACCAGAGCCCAAGCTGCATTCAGTCCTTTAGCTTTTTGCAGAGCAAAACCGACCATTGGTTTGCTATTTATTTTCATGTGGGAAAAGTTAAAACCTGCAATGTGACCTAGGGAGGCCAGGAAAGACATTTGGGAGCCTGTTGTTTAAAGAAGTACTGATAATGCAGCATACTTATAAATTTTGTTTGATGTTTTGTAGGAGTAACGCTGTGATTCCTTCATATGCTTTAAGTAGTTGATTCTGTTTGCTGCCCAGTCACCAAACCCTGGTTCATATTTAACTACACAGACTCACAGTCACTGGTGAGAGCCTTGCCCCTGTCTGGACTGAAGGTTACAGTTACGGAGGGTTATAGACTGAAGGTCTGTATTTATTACCTTAGGGAATATCTACTGTTCAAAATCAGAAGTTACTAACATCACACCATAACCACCAGTCTGTTTCAAGGAAGTTATGTTCTCCTCTACACAAATATATACAGGGATGAAGGTATGTTTGTAGATAAGGTACTGAGCTTTCCAGAGTAAAACTTCATCACTGTCGTGCATGAACACTGCTCTTTTTGCTGGTTTGGCTGTCCTGTCATTACATATTGCCAACACTGGTCTGCTGTTCTATGGACCACCAACCCAGGCCTGCACAGCTGCACTTGCGTGTGTGTGTTTGTTTTTTATGGAGTATGTTGGAAGCTGCTGATAGCTGAGGCAGCATCTCTGGCAGACAACATTTATTCTTCATAGCCTTTCACACGTGATAAAATCACAGCACATTTACATACCTCTGGCCTAATGATTTCAATATGAAATATAAAAGAGGTTGAAATGAAAGGTGGGAATCCTGAAAGGAAGCTCAGAGACAAAAAAACCCCTGTGCATTAGGGATGATACAGTGTTGGCTTTCTGCTCTTGTTGTAGTCTGCCATCCTCCATGGCACTCATTAGCTAAAGCTTTGCTTTCTGGCCTATTAGGTATTCAGTGGAGCCTGCTAAGCCACCAGGAAATGATGCAAGGGGTGACCAGGGACCACTGACTACAGGCAGTGTTCAGCCAGCTGTGGACTGCCCGTGTTGCCAGCTTAGAGGCTGACAGAACAAGTTAGGATAGAGCAGAACAAATACAGCGTGAGATAAATGAAAAGAGGAGGCAGATAGTTTAACTAGAAAAAACTAGTAAGGAGAAAGCAAGAGAGATGCTGAAAATGTTCTAGGAAAAGATGAGGCATAATCTGTTACAGGGAAGGGAATGAATGAAAAGCAGGATAATGGAAAAAAGTTAGCAAAAAATGTATTAAAAACAAGTCTAGCTTCTTAAGGTTACTTTGTTAGAGAGTGTATCAAGTAGTATCCCATTCCACTTACTTTAAACTGCAGAAATGTGGCAATGGGAATTCATCAAGGAAAAGTTATTTATATTCAAACAATTTTCTTCCAACTTGTGAGGCAAGATGGTGTTGGTTGAGATTAAGACTTTGTAGCAATGTTTTGACAGGTTTGTTCTGAAAAAGCTAGAGATACTCCAAGTAAGGGTTCATATTTGTTTCCCTGTGTGTCTTACGTGTTTCATTACAGTTTAATGGATTAGCATAAATAATTGCCTGTGGCAGTAACTTGTCATGCTGTCTAGGGAACGTACTTGTTTCCCTCCTTTCAAATGATGTATTTGTCACCTGCTAAAACTAATTAGTGCATTTTAAAAGCTGAAAGAATTTATGAAATCCAAGATTGTATTTACAGTATTGCTTAATCACTCTGGCAGACTGAGGGCTTCAGGAAAGCATTTCTATTTGGAAAAGTATTTAGATAAAATTCATGCTATTTTGAGAATTAGATTTATGAAGGCAGAACCATTGAATCTGAGTCAAATCAAAAATCCAAGTAACTGTCTTTGAGAGTTGTTTTTGACTCAACAGATTTTTTTTTGTTGTTTTTTTTTTTTCTCTTAAGGAAAAGCTGCAAGCCCATGTGTTGTGCCAAAGATGTGATGAGAAAGCAAACTGTATGTCTGATGTGTAGAACAGCAGCCTCCCTCCACATGTCCTCTGAATTTTCACTGGAGGTGGATGGAAACCTGTCTCAACAAGGGGATTCCAACCCAGTGTTTGTGTGATGGCTTAGCTGTGTCACAGTGGGAGAAGTCAGAGCTGAAATACCAGATCCATAGGGCGTGGAGTGGCTGCAACACCCATATGTTTCACTGGGAACTGAGATGATTCAGGATTTTCCAGAGCAGGAACTCTAGGATAACAAAAGCAGTACTAATCTCCAGTATTATTTAGTGTTCACATCAACAGTACATACTGCACAAAGTTGACTCTTACGTTTTATGAGAATCGTAATTACTGTTACTGAACCAGAGCAAAATTCAGTTAATGCTCTCACTTTTGACTGCACAGAGCTTTCTGAAGTCTGTGCCAGAGATAATTAAAGAATGTTTCAAACAGACGTTTCTAAGGTCTTGGAAATATCTGTGGGAAATAAGCTGTTCAGTTTTTCTTTACTGCCATCATGAATTAGGAGTGACACTACTAAAAATGGGTTCATCTTTATGGTCCAGTAGACCAATTGAGGTATTCACATTTTGCAACCACTGATTGCACAATTGTTGGCAACCCTTCTCGCCTTACAGCTGCTTTGCAGAAAGCCATATAATATTATGTGAAGGCTTCTAATTTATAAGTTTCATGTGGAAAAAGCCTCTGAAGACACTGAGAAAGAATGAGAAGGATAAGCTGTGTACTTAAGATGTACAAAAAGAAGCAATTTTCACATATTGCTTTATGTAACCAAGTTGAAGAGACAATTGAAGTTGCTGAAAAACAAATCAGCAGTAAAAATGAAATCACTGACTTCCAGTGGTCTTGATTTTGACTTAATGGTTTTTACTTAGATGTACTAAAACACTACAGATGTCTAAAATTGGTCTTCTGCAATGGTTGTTAATTTACAATTTGCTGCTTAAGACCTGTTCCTTTGATTAGCTGTAGTTTTGAAGGCATTTTTTAATTAAAAAAAAAAAAAAAAGAAAGAAAGGAAAAACAGATTGCTTATTCACTAAGATGCTTAAGCATTTGAAATAGACCAGCACTCAGATTTTGCATGTTCCTTTTTAGCTATCACTGTTCGGGTTAAAAAAAAAAAAAAAGGCCACTGGCATCCTGTATCTGCATGTGCAGTAGTAAATCTGTCTTTGCAAGGCTGACCAATTCAGCCTTCCAAGGCTAGTTATACATCTGTTCAATCAATATCAATCTTTCATAATGGAGTTAGGTTTTCTAGAAGTGCACTGAATAGTCTCCATTAATTATTGTATTTTGAAGCTTTTTAAAAGCCTAACTAGGTTTTAAAAACCGAATATCTTCATTTAGATTTTCAGTTATGGATTACTTTTCTTCCCATTTCTTCTTCATTTTTCTTCAACTCTAACATAACTTCCATGTCTCACAATAACTTAATTCCTTTATAGTGGAGTTTATTTTAAATTGTCTTGTGACATAGGGAGAGGAAGATGAATGTGAAAGATAAAAGTGCTTACAGTATATCCCCACTATTTTCTAATTTAGGTAGTTCAGGGTGGAGGTTCCTGTTCACAGGCTGGGCAATCACACCAGTTATTTTGTCAGTGGTAAACTGTAGCTCAGATCTCCACTGGAGCTCGAAAAGCAGCAAACACGAGTTTTTGCTCATGACAATTTGTTTTACAAACCTGAAGCTACAGGTACTACATGGTTCAGATACACATCCTGCTGACTGTGCATTGCAAGCAAAATTGCCAATATTATTTCTTAGCTTCTTTTCTCAGAAGGCCAGCACTCCCACCTATAATAGGCTTTACATTTTGTGGTGAAAATTTTAGCTATCAGCAGAGCAGTCTGAAGAGAGGGACATGACCTTTTTTCAATGTTTGAGTTTGTTAAAAAAATAGCAGGACTGTGTTACATGAGCTGCAGTGAGGTCATGAGGCACTTACAATAAACTGGAGATTAGTAAATTGCAATAAGTTGCCAAAATTTTTCTTTACATAACTCTGTAAAGGCACCACTAAAATACAGTTTTCCTGTAAGAGATGCCTTTGTTATGATTTCAGATCTTAAAGCAGCAGATCATGTCCCTGTAATTGCATTAGTGCCATTTTTTTCAGAAAATCATTTGAAGTACAGATCATTTGTAGCAAAATAAATTGATGTGTCCTTTGGCTTGTTGGATTATTGTAGCTTGGAGGACACTGTTGGAGGGAAATAAAGGGAAGTGGGAAAGACTTGGTACCCATTAAAGTCTTGTGTGCTGTTGAATTAATCTTAATGCACAGTGTAAGACAATTGAACTCATTTATCTAAATGTGCATAGCTGAGCAGGAATATCAGATAGGGGCTAAGCATTGTGATTTCACCCAATTTGCTAGGCAGAGGTAAGCTATATGAGGTCTGATGATATTACTTCATTTTCAGAAAAGCATCAGATACCTTCCTTTTCAGCAGGTGAGGCAGCCCCTGTGACCAGCAGCCGTGGGAGCACAAGGGTCTGTCATGCAGCTGTACATGACATGAAATTGAGTAGAAAGAAGCAGGATAGAAAGCATCCCATACAACTCGAAAAAAATCTTATTCTCTGGCAATGTTGTGAGTTGGCTGTAACAGCTGTAAAATAACTACTACGGCCTACTGATTTTCTGCAAATTTTCTATTTGAAGTCTGTGGCTTTTTAGAGGACCACCTCAGAAGGATAGCTTTTGGCAACTTCTTTTTTGACTTGTTTGTTTGTTTCTTTGTTTCTGTTACTGTTTGCTGCTTATTATATGCTGCTTTTGAAATGTTAAGGGAAAGAAACCTAATTTTAAGGATACTTCCATGATTTCTGGAAAACTACTTAATAGCTAATTTGGAATGGTTTGATCATACTAGTAACATAGGTGTGTAATAAGCTGAACTAAAACTTCTGAACTAAAGTATCCCAAGTGTTTTGCTGCTTGAAATAATTGAACCAGGTTTGATAAAAGATCTGAATTTATTTTTCATAGTCCTAAGCCAACAAAGTTGATTTCTGTTCCAAAAATAGTTACAGACACATGGTTTTCAAGTTGTCCTCTTGCAGGATTCACCACTCTTCCCCTGGGATCTTTCTGTCAATGTGTTGACAATGTGATAATGTGTTTACTGTACATCATAGAAGTGAGAGCCCAGAAATCATGGGACAGAGGGACAGCCTTTACACATGTAGAGTCCATGGGGAAAACGACTTTTACCCCATCATTAAATAAGCAATGAAGGTTTAAAAGTAGCCTTCAGTTTTCTCCCTTGACACAAATACAAAAGGATAATTAATTGCTGGTTGCAGATAGAATAAATGCAATATAGCTCCCTCCCCCCACCTCCCAAGCAGGTTACCTGAAAGGCCCTGCACAAAGGCTCTATAAATCATTCATATTGTAATGCAGGCCTGGAAGATTTAATACAGTAGGAAGAATATTGTATATTTGGTTGCAAAGAAAATTAATTTTTCAAGATATTAAGTCTGGGCAAATAGTTGTGTCTTGTGTATTGTGGATCAAATTCACCTTTCATGTAAGCACACAAATCTCACTTCAGTCAAGAGAGATTGAAACTGAATTTGACTCACTGTGTTTAGATCCAGATGCCAGTCATTTATACATTTAACCACAAAAGAAAATCTGTGATTGAAGGCTTAGGATAACTTTTCAGTGTTTTGATTGATACTAATTGCAAAACTGTGTTTGTTTTGAGAACTAGAGTGAGTAGTAACCAATTTCTACATGTTTTCTAATTCTAAGTGAATTATCTAAGTTTTTTAAACTTTTCATGTTGTGCTTAGATTCAAATCATTACATGGAACACCTTTAACATGCAGTGAAATGGATAACTAGTATCACAGAACAAATAGCTGTAGAATATAGCTGGAGCTGTGGTCTGAATCTGTCCTGTTTGATTTATTAATAAATATGAGCTTAATGTTTTAAAAAAACTGAAATATGTCAAATGTCAAGAAATGGTAGAATCTGGACTGCCTTGTGCATTCAAATCTATGTTAATGTTAATGTTAATGTGTTGGGAATACATAGTTGGATCATCTATGGTTAAATTTGAATGCATGCATAAATATGTAAAACCCCCCAAAATTCCATGATGTTCACTTGCACTGTATGTGTTGCCATTTGGTAATACTCTGGCAATGATTTGCTACTAGGAAAGTCCTCCTCAGGCTTTTAAGTAAGTGTTTGTGGGTGGGGATGAGTCAGTGATAGATTTTTCTATGTTTGGAGATGGTACGTGTCTTGAAGAATTTATACTAAATATAGTCACCTCACCACTTTCCATGCCGCTTGCACCTGTACTGTTGCATTTTACAGTCCTTCAAAATGTCAGGACCATAGATATTTACTTGAAATAGTATTTTTCGAGCTGTGGGTTATAGTCACTGGAGACTTCAATGAAGGTCATGTTGATTTAAGTCTTAAAAAGAGTCCTTTTAAATATATATATTTTTTTTTATGTTTACTCATTGCTAACAGTAGTTGAGCTTCTTCAAATAAAATAATAAAAATCTACATGATTGGCTGCAAATGCCTGATATAGATATGGAATTGAGAGCTACCTTTGATTTCTGAGAGCAGCTCAAGTCTAACGTGGGGTTGTGGTGTAACAACTGCAGACAGTAATCAAAGCCTTGATCTTCCGCCTCTCTGTGCCATGAATACCCCATATAAAATTTAATCACAGGTTCTCATCCTGTTGAAGTTGATAACAAGATGGTCTTCCTGATGACACAAACAATTATACCAAACAGCAACAGCCCTTACAGAGGCATGGAAAATGTACCTTCTGAATACGGACAAAATATTTCAGAGTGAAACAATGTGCTTTGTATTATCAAGTCCTGCTAGTCAAAATTTTTTAACGTACATCAGATTCAAGAGTCTTCGTTTTGGAAAATGTTTGGTGAGGGGTTTGCAGAGAGGTGGCGGGGTGTTATCTCTTTACCTTTTAATAGCAATTTGTGGGTTTTTTTCTAACAGAATAAATCTGTAAGTGTCCAAACACTAATAAAATCCCACTCAGTTATAGCAAAGCTAAATATGTATAAGTAGGGACGTTCTTTTTCAAATTTGTGATAGTTGGTTTTTTTTCATTGTTTGCTTTTTGCATACATTTAACTGAGGATGATCAAGTGGTCTGTGCTTAGTTTTAAGACTCAGGCATCTGAGCCTTCCACTAGACATTGATAGATTTATATCTGCACAGAAATGGTTAAGTTACATAAACCATTTATAAACCTGCAAGATATCGGATTTGGGTACAGTGTAACTACAGATAGAAGTGATAGAAGTTAAATTAATGATAGAAGAGTAAATTTATAAATATGGAGGGCGGACATGTAGATTTAATCTTTTCTTGCCTATGAAAAGGTTCAGATTAAACAAAAATCCATCACACTGGGGGAGTTGTTCTTTCTCCATTGTTGCAATAAAAGAGAAGTTGAATTTATGGGTAGTAGTAAGAGAGAAATCTGCATAAACTTGCGTGAAGGTGTACCATAGGACACAATTTACTTTTAAAAGATTCGTAGACAATCTTATTTTTCTGAAACTGGCACAGGGAAAATGCTTAAGAAAAACATAAATGAAACTTCCAGACTCAAAAATCTACTCTGACTCAGTTTGGAAAGCTCGTAACAGTGGCTAGAGGTTACCAGTATTAGGTAGCCTTTTGGTTGCAGCTGAGAAAGGACTTTAGGAAAGGCACTTAGGAAAGAGAATCACTTCTAAATGCAGTTGTTAAAAGAGAGGGTGGAAGTAGGTTTTATCGTTGTGGTTTTCACTGTGTTACGCAGAATAGAATTATTCCCCTGAAAAAGCAGCTGTGGAGTGCATGGGAAATAACCCAGTATTTCCTGGGTCATTTTAAAAGAAAATACAGAATTTGTTTGCTTTCCTTTCTGTAGATGGGCTCCATCCCATCTTAGCAGAAAGGTGTTCTGGGCAATTCTCTGCTTTTGTGCTTTGAGCCAAACAATTTTTACCCTGGAAGATCCCTCTGGCATATGTACTGATTTGTCTTTTTTTCAGGTATTGGAAACTTTTATAAACAGAACCTATTCTGTACTAATAGAGCTAACCCTTTCCCAGGCTGTTGTTACTGGGAAAGTCTGCTTGATGGTGGTCTCCAAAAATGCTTGATTTAGTGTCTTCAGCTGTATTAGCTAAGATGTCTGTATTACAATACATGCTTTGTGGTAAAAATGTCAAGATACCATCAAAAAGCTAAACTGAGAACAAATTGTTCTCATTGCAAATGTACATTACTAAACAGCAAGTCTGTTGGGCATATATCTTTGTAAAATATCCTCTTTTCTTTGTTTCTCTATACTTTCCCATGATATTTGAAAGACATTAATGAGGATGCTGTAGGGGAAATGGAGTAATAACAATCTAAATGAAATATTCAGAAACTTAAGGTATATTGTGTTAGTTTTCAACTCCTATGATATACTTTCATTTTTTATTATGTGTTGTTAATTCTTGTGGCTTTTTTCCCTATAAAAAATAATTTTCACATCTTTTAGCTAGCTAGCTGTCTGCATATGAATGTAATATAGCAAGCCAGGTGACCTAGATCCTGTTAGCATTGGCATACAGAATAAGGCAATAGACTTATTCTTCATTAAATGTCTCTTGTGAAAAAGAGACCTTTGAAGCAAAGGGCAGCTCAGCTCTGAGGTTGTAGCTTCCAGGTTTTAGACTTATTATGTCCTTTGGCTATGGAGTTTTTAGAGGTGCCTTGTTTTTTTTATTTTGTATGATACAGACAAAAGAAATACAACTTATATTATAGAATACGGCTATCTGTGCTGAAAAGGAAGCCTAAATCAAAGAACACTGTGAAGCACTTTTCAGCATCACAGTTGGAATTTTACATACCCTTTCTTTGGACAAGCAAACTGTGCAGAAGCACTCATTCTCTTAAGAACTGCAATTTAGTGAAAACAGACACATAAAATTCCAGTCTTGATTAAGTGTTTTCATGAGAAAATAACGCAGAGTTGAGCATTTTTCACAAGCAGACCTTGTGCTTCTGAGGCTTACAGTGTGATTTTCATAAATGCAAGCTTCTGATTCTTCCTTACCTTGAGCATTTTGCAGACATGGACAAGCAGAAAATAATGACACTTGGGAGAATCCATGGGAAACTTTAAAAGGAAACCATTTAGATTTCTTCCTTTTGGTGAAGGACCCAGCTTTCAGAGGTTGATCTGAAATGTCTTCTTCAAAACATATTACACCTAGAGCCATGATGCTGAATTACTGGTGTCTGAGTTTAATCTTGCACATTTCCTTTTCTATGAAGTCTTTGAAAATTATAACATGTAGATCAGTAATTAAAGAATAGTTGCAAGGTGTTGCAGTGCAGATGCTTACTGCAGGTGACTGATTCGCTCTCTAGTAACATTCAAGTGTGAACACAGAGAATAGGAGGTCTGTATCAGATTTGTGGTTGTAGTGAGAAGTTTGCAATTCATGGAAATGGAAATCGGCCACCTTCATCGGCACCACCCCCACAATCAGCTCCCAATGTCTCCAAGAGCTGGAGGAGCAGAGAAAACCCAGCCCAGTTATGCTTCTTCCTCAGATCTCCTTTCTTTACTGCCACTGTTGATTTGGGGTTGCTGATCTGATGTGCCTGTTCTAATGCAGAAATCTGTGCCCTTGGAGCTGTGACCTTCCCAAACTGTCAATGAGTTCTTGTGTTTTCTCTGTGCATATTTATGAACTGACAAGTGCACTTTAAATCCTCAGAGATGAGGGTTTGTATTATTTTTTGTCTTTTGAAATGGTGTAAAATTGCTGCAGAAACATAAAAGAGAAAAAGAGAAGAACATTCCCAGTTGTGTTCCAGTGCAGTCCTTTGGATTGCTAGGAAATCAGGTTTTCCTCCACATCAGTAGCCACTCTGGCTTGACCTGTCGCTTCTGTCTGCAGACTTTTCAGGCAGATGTGGTTGATTTGAGCCTCATTCATGCTGTGAATCTGTAAATTCCACAAGCTGGATAAGATGAACTAGATTTTATTTGTCATATCTCCTGTCGCAGACCCTCTTCTGGAGATGAAGAAACAGACAGGTTAGTGCTGTTAATGACACATTAATACATGAGTGTTGCCTGGCAAGGCCCGAGGGAGTGACATTAGAAAGCACTAAATGCTATAAATGAAGTCTGATATAGAATGTATTTCCAGCATTGACATAAAAGCAGACAAGTTCAGGCCAAAATTTGTCTCTGCATTTCAGTGATGCTGTACCACTGATTTCCATGGCTTTGCCTGTCAGAAACAATAGTGAAGTTTGGCCAAATGCAATCCTCATCTAATGCTTTTCAAAAGATGAAACTAAAATTTGGGTCCTCCTGCATTTCCCTATGAAATCCACTTAAGTCATCTCTACTATGGTGTTTCTTTCCTCTCTTGTATCTGTCTAAAAATAGTGTAAAATATCAATAATTTCTACTGCAACCTTTTTGTTACTAGTCTCAGTTTTACTTGGTGTGAAGTGTCTCATTTATGAAATATAGGCTAAACTGCTCTTAGGGTATGATCTTCTAAACTGGCAAACCTACCCTGCCGTAACAAGTTGTCTTATTTGGAAGTATTATGAATAAGGTAAGCGTAGCAGAGGTTGAAAACAGCAATAGTAACTAATTAAGCATATTTATTAATTTTTTTTCCTTTGAAGCTGGTACTGAGCGGCTTTCACACTTAGCAGCTCCTCGAGTGCTGCAGCCGGGGGGGTGTTGCGGGCTATACCTGTGGAACACAGCCACCACAGCAGCCCCATACCTCCCTGCAAACCTGGCCAGAGCTCTGTGCTAGGGAGCAACCAGAGGTATCCCCGCGTACCTCTGATCTGAGCCTTTCCTCACTGCCTTTGGAGCTCAGCAGTAATTCTTCTGCTTGGCAAAAATAGGAGCTGTTTTGTTATCACAAGTCTCATAGAAACAGAGGTATTTTTCCAGGTGTTTTTAATGCAGTTTCTTTTGGTGAGTTATTTTCTTTCATTTAATCCTCTTTTCCAAATCTTACTAAGAATTAGGTTTTTTTCTTTAAGCAAGATTTTCCAGTGTACAGACAGTGTAGCAAAATTAACACGACCTATTACTTTTAATCGAGTTTTAAGTAATCATTCCTTGAGAAGTCAAGAGGAAAAATTAATGAAGCAGACATCTTCATTTACAATCTAAAATTTTCTAAGTAATCTTTTAATAAATTGATCTTGAGGGACTAACTACTATTCTTTTATGAGGTACTGACATTCTATAAGTTTTTATAACCTCTCTGAATATTGCTGCTCAACTGAGAATAATGTTGTCACATTAAAAAGCTAATTACAGGAAAACCTAGGGAAAAAATCAAACTTAAAATAAAAATTATAAATGTTCCATAACATTTTTTTTCTGATTTATTTTTCCTCTTCTGATCAGAAAGAGGAAACAGTGACAGATTTTGGTCATACATTTAATAAGTTCTTGGTGGTGGTCTTAATTTATTCTTTTTTTAAATTAAACCAATCTGAGAGGGGGTTTTTGGGATCAATATAGTTTCTAAGTTTGCTGAACCAGAGGTATCTCTGTAAGTTAGAAAACTGCCATCTTAAAATACATAAGGCAAAAGCCCTATAATAATATTACCATTAGTAGACCAAGGGAAACTTATTATTGTTTCACTCATTGTTATTTTCTTGTGTGAGAGAGCAAAAATTAAAGCAACTAATCCACTTCACTGAACAACATTTAGCAGCGCTCAGAGGCTTCAATTAACCACTGTTTAATAAAGGTGCTAATCTCTATTAAATGAAATCCTTCAAAGGTTTACTCTGAAACAATGCATAAGTAGTAATCAGAAAGTCCTGATAGAGGGGCCTGCTGGGGCAGATAGCTGGAATGTGCTGTGTAATCAAATTCTAGAAGATTTAAACAAAAAAAAAAAGAAAAAAGGAGAAATTTATCAACCCTTTTTAAAGTAAAAGGTGTTTGGGTTGTTTTTCTCCTGGTCACTAGATTTTAATATTCAGCATAGTCAAAAAAAAATATTACATTAAAGTCTTTATTTCAAAGTCAAGTCAAAACAAGAAAAGTAATTTAAAACTGCTTACATGCCCTCCTTGTGAATGACCCTCATCATACAACTTTGCAAATAATAAGACCTGCTTCTTAACAGTTTTTTTCCTTTTCTATACTACAAGAATTCATTAAAATCAGAAACTCTAATTAATCACAAACTACATGTTTCATTCCTTCCAGAATCCTCTAGAACATTGCAAGCTGCTTTCAACATAGAGCACTGGGGAGCAGCAGGGATTTTTATCCTCAGTCACATGTATTTGAGTGTATGGAGTTGAATAACCTTGTAAATTTCAGGTTTATTACTATAAACACTGCACTGTCTTTTAACAGACAATATTTGATTGGTATTAATTTAATGAAAGACCCATACCACCTTGCTTTCCAAAGTGTTTCCATCTCAAGGAATAATGTTCTTCAGACATGCTTGTGTTCTGATTTCTGTCACTGCAAATCTTAGAGCAAATCTCACAGAATGAAAAAGTGAAAAAACCACCCCAAACCACCTCAGCAAAACAACCCCCCCAAAAAACCCAAATGAATTGTCTATTGTGAGATTTCTCATTAATCGCTCTGTGTCTAGGAATTCAAATTCCAACTCTGTTATCAGATGGCCACTTTGGCAGTCTTGTCTAACCCTTCAGCAACCCCTACCAACCTTCATGGGATGACAGGGTGGGAATTGTACTTCCCCTGCCAGTGGTGTTAACATTTTACACTACATGATCTAAGCCGTGTCTCACACCACAGCTCTTTGTCTCTTGTATGCCTTTCCAAATAGGAAGCATTGGCTGTGACTACCCAGACTGACCAGCCTATTTTCTTAGGCCTGTAGCTTGCAGTGAGGTCAGAAATGGTTTAAGGAAGTCGTCTGGCCTTTATGAGGGAGACGGAAGATGGACTGACTAGCCTGTAGAAAATACTTCATTAAAAGTTGTTCCACAAAGTCTGTCACATGAAAATATTTTACTAGGTTCTGGAGGAAAACAACGGAAGGTAACATCTACCAAAAAGTACAGACAGCTCTCTTCTTCCTGTCTTCATGTTCAAATGCCTTCCCAGTGACTTTCCAAGCTGTTTCCTGTGATGGTACTAAAGTAATCCTAATCCTCTGCAGGTTGTATCATCAATCAATAACCTTTACCATGACTATTAATTTCAAAATTTTGTGGAAGAAAGAGAAAATGGGGCTCGGTCCTACAGAGTGGGGTTATTGGGTGATGAATGTTCACAGCTTTTTTGACTTCGAGTCCAAGTCTCTTTCCAAGGCTTCAACAAGAGTATTCATGCTTGCTGTTTACTTCTACATTGGTGCAGTGGGGATCCTCCACCCCTATTGTGTTTTGTGCTTACACACGTATAGATAAAGTTGCAGGAGTTATTGCATGCCAAAGAAGAATGAGTATTTTGTTGGTGTCATTTCTGGGAGCTGGTAAACAAAACTAGGGCAAAGAATCACCTGTTGTGGCTAAAAGCACAAGAAGGTGTGGTAGTAATGTGACAGCATGGGGCTTGTTTTCCTCATTGTTAGGCTCCAGTCCTTCAAATTTTCCAAAGTCATGAAACTGTGGGTTGCCCAAAAGCAAGAATTTGCAGGATTTGAGATTTAATGAGGCTCCCCAGGTTGTCTATAAAATTCTAATCCTAAGATTAATTCAAGTATTAGAAATGAAACTGTAGGACTATCTTAATAGTCTTGTTAATCAAAGCCAGAACAGCTGAAAGAAGGCCTTTCAGTAACCCTTTCAAACAGCAAACAAAGCTACTTCCATAAATTAAAATACAATGCAAAATCCACTGAAATATTTGCTATTATCTATAATGTGGGTCATAATTATGTGTTGATACACAGCATGGGTAATATGATTAAATTTTGATATAGATCACCTTCAAAGTAATTTCTTACACAAGAATTTAAAATTTAAACCCTGCTTGAGATTTTATATCATGTCTTTTCCTTACAGAATTCTGCAGATTTAACCAAGTTGCAAACTTTCAAAACCAGAAATACTAGCTGATTTTTTTTTTAACATTCCTTTTAAAGTAAGACCCGCTGTTCAGATCAAACAAGAAACATGAGAAGCACCTGTGTAATTTATATTTCCTATGACTTTCTTATTTTCTTAGTCTGTGATTTAATAAGAATTTATGTCTCAAGGCTATTCTTTTCCTCCTAATTTGACCCTGGAGAAAAGTCATGAAACTTCATAAAATCTTATTTGGTCATTGCCACTTTATTATTAAAGAAAACTATGAGTTTGCTTTTGCTTAAGCTACATAGTTAGGACCAAACATCGGAAGAAAACAGGAATAATGGATTTATGTGTGCAAAAAGAAAAAAATGTGATTAGACTTTAATTACGTGCGTCTTAGAAAAATGGATGTGCTCATTCTTGAGTCACAGAACATTTGGAATAACTTGCATTGAATATAACTTATAAGATTTTACGTCCTTTGCCAGTTAAAGTGCATGCTGATGAACAACATGTGAAATTGCACAGTCCACAGGGAAAACCACAAATAATTGTTGTACACATGGAGCTATATGGCAGAAAATGCATCTTGCACTTATGTGAAATTGGGCTCAAAACGTGATAGACTTCTGTACTTTTTAATTTTATCTCTCTGAAATGTTCCTGTTTTCAGGATGTTATAGGGCTCTTGGTTCAGGTAGTCTGACTGCTTTCATCTGAGAGGGAGAAGAGTTGACAGCACTAGTCACAGTGGTCTTTGTTTTCCATTTGAAGTTGAATCAGAGTAGACTGATGATGCAGAGAAGGAAAAAGCAAAGTTACATTGCCAAGGGGAGTAAAGGAGCAGTGATCAGCACTGGAGCATCAACCTGGATGGAAAAATATTGTAGTGTAGTAGACAAAGGCCTGCAAGTTCTCTCATGTAGTTGTGATTCTGACTGAGAAATACTAGAAAGATAAGGAAAACTCCTCGACCAAAACAAGAAAAAACAATTCCTTGTCTCTTGACCCTGACAGCTATATGCATGACATAGAATTCTTATGGGCTGATTGTGATCAAAAAACCATAAATGTGCCACTAGCTTTTGCATGACTGATTTTAACATGGATGCAGTAATGTAAGTTACGAAAAATATTTAATCTAAAACTTTTTTTTAAAAACTACTGACTTACATAATGCTATAAACATTTGGTCAGAGGTATAGAATATTTCTACTTCTACAAGGGTCTGTCTAAGTGTTTCAGATCTGAATTATGATATTTTAAATGTGCTGCTTGGATCATCACACAATTGCACACGCTTCCCTCACAATAGCACTGTATGTTTAAAGCGCAAGCAAAATGAGTGGAAACAGTTTCTCTTACTGCTCACCATGGCTGAACCAGGCTTTATCTGACAGTGTTTCAAATTGGTCATTCACTCCCATTGCTTCAGAAATGCTCATATTCTTCTATTTTGAACTTCATAGTTCACAGTTACGTAATTTTGCTGTAGATAATATAACAAAAACATCTTTTTATAAGAAAAATGTATCTATATAGTATTACTATATTCCTGATTAGTTCAGGAATTTAATCATTAGATCATACTTTAGTTGTGGTTGTTTGGGGTTTTTTTTTGGGGGGGGGGGGTTGGGTGTTGTTGGTTTGTTTTGGTTTGTTTTTTTTTTTT